>JAANDG010000810.1:0-55136 GCA_036852015.1 Pelodera strongyloides | reverse complement strand
ACTCCGAGAACCGCGTCTTCCGGGGAATTGGCATTGGAGAGCAGTTCAGGTGTTAGCATTTGATGTGAACGTTGACGTCGAGATCCATCTGAGATTTTATTATGTTTTGGGTTTAGTTAGAAGTAGGACAGAGAGCGAGAGTACTTTGCCGTTGTTGTTCTGCTATTCTTTGCTTTCATTGACTTCGTTGGACGATGAGGCTTCGATGCATCTTCTCGACGTAAGATCCCATCCCGTTTGTCGCCAATGAGGAACCCATCTGCTGCTGCATCGATTTGGTTAGTGTGCACCATATTTGATTTTATGAAAATTTGTTTGCAACACTGAGTGAGGGGTGAATTTTGTATGTGTCTGAGCTTAGAAATATGTTGAGACTTGGGGTGCTCCCTTGTTCAACTCCGAGAACCGCGTCTTCTCGGGGAATTGGCATTGGAGCAGCTTCAGGTTTTGGCATTGTTTGAGGGTGAACTTTGTATTTGTTTGAGCTTAGAAATATGTTGAGACTTGGGGTGCTCCATTGTTCAAAGAAATATGTTGAGACTTGGGGTGCTCCATTGTTCAACTCCGAGAACCGCGTCTTCTCGGGGAATTGGCATTGGAGCAGCTTCAGGTGTTGGCATTGTTTGAGGGTGAACTTTGTATTTGTTTGAGCTTAGAAATATGTTGAAACTTGGGGTGCTCCCTTCTTCAACTCCGAGAACCGCGTCTTCTCGGAGAATTGGCATTGGAGCAGCTTCAGGTTTTGGCATTGTTTGAGGGTGAACGTTGACCGTCGAGATCCATCTGAGATTTAGTTATTATTTTTGGGTTAGTTAGAAGTAGGAGCGAGAGTATTTGCCGTTGTTGTTCTGCTATTCTTTGCTTTCATTGACTTCGTTGGACGATGAGGCTTCTATGCATCTTCTCGACGTAAGATCCATCCCGTTTGTCGCCAAGGAGGAATCCCATGTGCTGCTCATAGATTGGTTAGTGTGCACCATTATTTGATTTATGAAAATTTGTTTGCAACACTGTGGGGGGTGAATTTTGTATGTGTCTGAGCTTAGAAATATGTTGAGACTTGGGGTGCTCCCTTGTTCAACTCCGAGAACCGCGTCTTCTCGGGAATTGGCCATTAGAGCAGCTTCAGTTTTGGATTGTTGAGGGTGAACGTTGACCGTCGAGATCCATCTGAGATTTAGTTATTATGTTTGGGTTTAGTTAGAAGTAGGACAGAGAGCGAGAGTACTTTGCCGTTGTTGTTCTGCTATTCTTTGCTTTCATTGACTTCGTTGGACGATGAGGCTTCTATGCATCTTCTCGACGTAAGATCCCATCCCGTTTGTCGCCAAGAGGAATCCCATGTGCTGCTGCATAGATTGGTTAGTGTCACCATTATTTGATTTTATGAAAATTGTTTGCAACACTGAGGGAGGGGTGAATTGTGTATTGTCTGAGCTTAGAAATATTTGAGACTTTGGGTTCTCCCTTGTTCAACTCGAGAACCGCGTCTTCTCGGGATTGGCATTGAGCAACTTCAGGTTTTGGCATTGTTTGAGGGTGAACTTTTTTTTTGAGCTTGTTGAGACTTGGGGTGCTTTTTCAACTCCGAGAAATAAATTAAAGGGTGAACTTTGTATTGTTTGAGCTTAGAAATATGTTGTACTTGGGGTGCTCCCTTGTTCAACTCCGAGAACCGCGTCTTCTCGGGGAATTGGCATTGAGCAGCTTCGGGTTTTTGCATTGTTTGAGGGTGAACGTTGACCGTCGAGATCCATCTGAGATTTAGTTATTATGTTTTGGGTTTAGTTAGAAGTAGGACAGAGAGCGAGAGTAGTTTGCCGTTGTTGTTCTGCTATTCTTTGCTTTCATTGACTTCGTTGGACGATGAGGCTTCTATGCATCTTCTCGACGTAGATCCCATCCGTTTGTCGCCAACGAGGAATCCCATGTGCTGCTGCATAGATTTGGTTAGTGTGCACCATTATTTGATTTATGAAAATTTGTTTGCAACACTGAGTGAGGGTGTATTTTGTATGTGTCTGAGCTTAGAAATAGGACTTGGGGTGCTTGTTCACTCCAAACCCCGTCTTCTCGGGGAATTGGCATTGGAGCACTTCAGGTTTGGGCATTGTTTGATGGTAACTTTGGTGAGCTTAGAAGTATGTGAGACTTGGGGTGCTCCTTGTTCAATCCGAGAACGCGTCTTCTCGGGGAATGGATTGGAGCAGCTTCAGGTTTTTGGCATGTTTGAGGGTGAACTTTGTATTTGTTTGAGCTTAGAAATATGTTGAGACTTGTGGTGCTCCCTTGTTCAACTCCGAGAAACCGCGTATTCTAGGGGAATTGGCATTGGAGCAGCTTCAGGTTTTGGCATTGGTTTGGGTGAACTTTGTATTTTTGAGCTTAGAAATATTGATACTTGGGGTGCTCCCTTGTTCAACTCCGAGAAACCCCGTCTTCTCGGGGAATTGGCATTGGAGCAGCTTCAGGTGTGGCATTGTTTGAGGGTGAACGTTGACCGTCGAGATCCATCTGAGATTTAGTTATTATGTTTTGGGTTTAGTTAGAAGTAGGACAGAGAGCGAGAGTAGTTTGCCGTTGTTGTTCTGCTATTCTTTGCTTTCATTGACTTCGTTGGACGATGAGACTTCGATGCATCTTCTCGACGTAAGATCCCATCCCGTTTGTCGCCAATGAGGAATCCCATGTGCTGCTGCATAGATTTGGTTAGTGTGCACCATTATTTGATTTTATGAAAATTAGTTTGCAACACTGAGTTAGGGGTGAATTTTGTGTGTCTGAGCTTAGAAATATGTTGAGACTTGGGTGATCCCTTGTTCAACTCCGAGAACCGCGTCTTCTCGGGGAATTGGCATTGGAGCAGCTTCAGGTTTTGGCATTGTTTGAGGGTGAACTTTGTATTTGTTTGAGCTTAGAAATATGTTGAGACTTGGGGTGCTCCCTTGTTCAACTCCGAGAACCGCGTCTTCTCGGGGAATTGGCATTAGAGCAGCTTCAGGTTTTGGCATTGTTTGAGGGTGAACTTTGTATTTGTTTGAGCTTAGAAATATGTTGAGACTTGGGGTGCTCCCTTGTTCAACTCCGAGACCACCCAACGCCGTGCAAACGCCGTGGTTTCAGGGTGCCTTGTGAATGCCGTGCACGGCCACCAAACGCCGTGCCTACGCCGTGCCTGGCGTTTGCACGGCGTTGGGTGAAAAGTACGCAACTGTACAAAATGCGAAGGAACAAGAATTAGGGAGGGTATAAAACGCGGTCCGCGGTCTGCGGTCCGCGGTCCGCGGTCCACTTTGCAAATGGCACCGTGCTATAAAAAACTGCCCATGCGTTCGTTACCACAGTCACGCCCCAACTTACATATTACTGTAGTTTGTATTTTTTTGCAATTCACGTATAACGATTAATAATAATATAATGACTAATGCCCAGGAAAGCTGTATTAATTGCCCAGACCACAAAAAACCGTCTGCAGCCGGTCGCCAAATGGTTTTCACTGAAAAACCCTAAGAGACACTCCACAGGTGTGTCAACCGGAAATTGAACCTGTGCGCCCTCTTATCCATGCATTTACTAAGGATGGTATTGCGCGGCGATACCCTGGCGCGAATATTTCATGCGGCAAATGATGAACGTCTGTACGAGAATACGAAAATTGATGCAGAGGCAGGCAGGTAAAAGTATGCGCGACCACTCGCCACATATTCACCAAGTTTTAACGAAAGGGTGCTCAGTGCACTCTCGGGAACCTGGTGATAGTCTGGCGAATACTAAGTCTCGACTCTCGGCTGATTTTTTCGCCGCGCGCTATAAAAGATTCTCGTTGTCAGAGGGTGCGCCGCGCCCCTGCGGCGGATGTGCGCGGCGATGGCGCTGCGGGAGGATGTTAGTAGGGTGGAATGCGCACTTCACAGCAACGTCTCTCGAAATGTCTTCTGTACAAGAAAATTTATCAGATCTTTCACCCGGACCGGATCCTTTCACATTATCTATGTACCTGAATGTGGTAAACTCTCTAGTTTGCGCCTGCTTCTGGCTCAAACTATGAGAAACTATTTTTTGTTATAAGTATAAAGATTTTATAGTCACATATTGGCTCGTAGTCTCAATGTTTACATCACCACACGAGTAACAGCTGTAACTAGCTTTGTGTTGTGGTCATTCTTGTGTGCGCTACGGATAAAAGATGTGGCCTTGTGATGGATAAAAGATGGATAAAAGATGTGGACATGTGTAATGATTTTATATAAAATACACATTATATTCAACAGATAATATGAGGGATGGGCGAGCCCTCGTATTATTACAATACGTAGTATATTTCTGCAGAAGTAAACAAACAACGTTCATTATTCCTGCCCTTTCTTTCTTTCTAATTGTAAACTGGGGAAACTTCGCGTGGTGCACCTACCGCCTACCGGGCACCCTAGAGTGCGCCGCTCCGCTGTGGCGAACCCCTTCTTTGCCCGGTGTCACCAAGCTTCACGTTGCAATTCTCTCTCACTCTCCTATCTCTCTAAGGATCGTCTCCTGTAAGATCGGTATTCTCTCTCACTCACTCTCTCTCATTCAATTTCTGTTTCATCTTCTTGTATGTACATGCACTCTTCCTGTTCTCCGCCCCCCCCCCCCTCTCTCAACCGCTGTCTTTTCTCTCCTCTCTCTCTCTCTCTCTCTCTCTCTCTCTCTCTCTCTCTCTCTCTCTCTCTCTCTCTCTCTATCTCTCTCTCGTTTTTCCCTGTGAAATCTGTGACTCTTACTCCACTTCCGCTCACTCTCAACTTCACGCGCCTGCAAATTCATTTCTCTCTCTCTTTCTTTCTCTCTCGCCGCTCTCTCTCTTTCTCTCTTTCTCCTCTTGTGTAAAACCCGTGGCCCTTACCCATACTCCATACCAATACTGATTATGGAAACGAATAATTATGTAATTCTGGATTCTCGATGGCACTAATTGCACCACGTTAATTTGCTGTTGAAAGTTTGAAAGGCCCTTAGCAGAGAGATACTCGTATCATAAGCTGACACAGCTTAACAGTTAGAGCGCAAGATTGTTACTTGAGAAGGGATGTGTTGCTTGGCGGGCTCGAAATCGGCCCGGGGAAAAGATTTTGTATGTTCCATTTGCATTTTGAGTTATCGAAACGGTATGAAGGCTTTCTTTGTGATACACAAACAAACAAAATCCGTGACAAAGTTTTCTCCTTTATATCTTACCAGGCGGAAAACGCCGCCTGAGGCGGCTTTCTATCCATAGAATGATTTCTTCCACACGCTAAGTTTCCTAATTGTCATGTAAGATTGAGAACACACCGCAGCACGCACGAAAATAGGGTATACTTATGAAAGACTGTAACGTATATGAAAATCTTTACGAATGAAGACACACCTCGTTCTTTTACATGAGAATATTCTAAGAATAATGGGGTTTCCATGTATGCGATTCGCACCTGCGAAAATGTCAAACCGCTATCCATGTTCAAGTCATTTTACATGCATGTCAACTGCCTACCGTAACCCATGCGAATCGCACGTTTGACATGGTCCTGCAGCGAAAGTGTATCAGATCCATACTAGATCCGTACTATTTTGAAATAGATCCATACTAAATCCAAAATCGCTGCGGGACCCTGTCATTTACATCGACTCAAACATGGACAGCGGTTTGACATTTTCGCAGGTGCGAATCGCAAACATGGAAACCCCATAAGGAGCCCTAGCACTCTTTTACACTAACAAAAAAGTTTGACATTCTGATTGAACGCAACGAAAATTAGAATATCTCAAGTCGCCTTTCGAGTATAGAGGGAGAGAGGGAGCTCAGTTTTGCGGAAAGACAAACAGCCCCGACATAACTTTTCTACGTTTCGGCTTGGTATAGCAACTTTTCGACAATAGGATTGGCAACTTTTCAGCGGAGAATGCACATATGGGGAATGCCGTAGTCCGATCCCACCTCAAGTCATCATTTTATCATGTTGCACACGAACACATTGCGTCAACAAATACAGAAAAGGAAAATTTCAATATTTCCAAAAGGCTTTTCAGTTCGTTCTTAGGAGTCTCGCGTTTCGATAAGTTGGCAAAGTACACAAATTTGGGTTAATTTAGACCTGTCATCGGAGAAAAGAATCGCATGATGCAAAACTTGCAAAATTAATACTTATACATGTATGAAATATATATAGTGTGTGTGTGCTCCGATGTTCTGATGTGTACGATGCTCTGCGCCACGCGGGTCTTTTTATATACAATCTTTATTGAATGTAACGGCAATCTTTATATATGGTAATCAGCAGAATGAAGACGGCAGAAGTGAAGACGGCCAGAAGTCTGGTATGCCCAGATGACTTGGGCACGGCGAAGATGAACGGCTGCAGAGAGTGCAGCGGTGGATGAAGACGGCTTCCAGATGAACTGGACACTCCCAGATGACTTGGGATCGGGAGACGATGAGCGGCTGCGATGAGAGCAGCTGGAGACGGATTCGGCAACGAAGACTTCCAGATGAACTGGACCACACCAAGATGACTTGGAATTTGGAGACGATGAAGACAGCTGCGGCGGGGCAGCTTGACGATGAACGATTGGCGAATCCCAGATGAGCTGGGGACGGAAGAGTAGACCCAGAAGGCTTGGGTTGGGAAGTCCGCTCCAGATGACTTGGAGCAGGCGGCGAACCCAGATGACTTGGGCCAAACAGTAGAACCTCAGATGACTGAGAGGTCCGATGGTACGGGGAACCAACCGAGTGCTCGTAACGGCGAATTACGAGATTATATACTTTCTGCCTCTAGATGTCTGAAGGGCGGATCCGAATAACTCTGGTCTTCTAATGTATGAAGAGGTAATTGCTCTTTTAGGTTGAGCTCCGCCCACTATCATTATCAGCTGTGCAACTTTGAAGGATGGTTGCTGATTTGGATAATGGGAAATCTATTTGCATAATATAATCAGCTGTTGTCTGGTGTGCGCGACACGAGAGAGTGTGTGTCGGGGAGAGACGACAGAGCGCGCGACATGAGTCAGCACGGGAAAAGACACAATAATCGGGAAATAAATATAATTTTGGAGATATTCTGCGTAAATAATCGTTAGTATAGCAGAATATCTTCACACTCCCGCCCCACGAAAAGAGGTTAACGGGGGTTGACTGCAGCAGTCGCGGAGTACATAGGTTTCTTCAGAGTGGAAGAAACCTCATCAGCGGCCAGTTTCAGCTTGCGAATCATTTCGGAGCGGTTGTACCAGAGAAGACATGAAGCCATCATGTGAGGCGGCTGGGAAATATTAGCGGACAAGGAATCGTGTTCAGCACAGACAGGACAACAAGCGGAAGGAGGAATGGGGCAGTTGAATGGAGAATGCCCTGGACCTCCACACTGTAGGCAGTGTTTTTTGTTCCGAAGCTGTTGTCGCCGAGATCGCGGGGTGGTGTACACATTGCATGTGTGCGAGCGGTGTGCCTGTCCGCAAAACTTGCATGCAGGGCCATCGACCGGTCTGTGTGGCCATTCAGGGACCGCTTTCCACAGGGTCAGACTCTGATGAATATCACGACGATGTCTCAGGAGCTTTACTCGAAAGTGCGAGGGATTTTCCCTGTTAGACTGGACGGGTAGTTTCGGAATTTCATAAGGGGATGGGGTAGTTGACGTTCTCGAAAATAACTGGCGTACGGTAGAGGTGACGGGGACAGTAACGGCAGAGCGAGGAGGATGTCTCGGCATTGTATTGTAGCCTGACTGGTGAGGCTGAGATAATGTGTGAGGTAATGTAGGACTTGAAAGGGGCGGAGTCAGCTGTTGCGTGCCGTGTATTACAGTGTAATGTGACGACAAATGTTGATATAATGTGATAATTGAATAATCGCTAAATATGGGTAATCTCTGCATATTTGTGGTCACATTTCGCAACATATCACAGCTGATGGGACTTCCGTTGCTGTCCAAGCAATCCGGGACCGAGAAAAAATGACTGCCCTCTCACATACAAATACAGTCCGCCGATAATAGTTCCCACGATCATCAGAATGATGACCCGGATACCGATATATTCCGCAACACTTGAGATCAGATGTGAGACATCTGGAAGTGTAATTTCTCGCTCATTCGCTGTCCAACTGGTGGCTTGAATCAATCCACGTACGGGGGCATGGTAGCGCAGGGTTCCTCGGAGCGCTAGTACGGTCGGATCACAGTGTGTTTCACAGTGGACATCCACACTTGCGTAGTTGCTGAAGTAGTGAAGTTCGGACTGTTTTCCTCCAGGAGCACAGTCTACTGCATACACTTGGTCTCCACAGGAGAGTGCCGTGGTGAATGGCCTTGACGAGGAGCATGTTGCATGTGTTCGAGATCCTTCTCTGCAAGCATAGCATCCTTCCAATTGCGAAAGTTCCATAGTGCACGGGTTCTTCTCCTCGTGTATCACGCTTTTTTGCGCTGTAATATTCCATTCAACCAAGATTGATCCAGACGCTTCCAGCTCTGCAACCACTTGTTCGCGGAGAACAATATTTGTGTGGTGAACTGGCAGAACGCGCTTAGGATCCTCAAACACAGTTTTCAGACGTGTTGGGTTGCATTCACAATGCATCGTCGTGTCGGCAGGTTGACATTTGCAGTTTGGCTCAGCTTGGCAACGACCTTTTTGAGCAGCTTCTCGATCACTACACCATAGGTGGATTTCTTCGGAGTTCTCCAGCACAGCGGTGTAGTTTCCATCGGAAATGAAGTGCGAATTCAAGATGGGATAGACAGCTCTCTCAATATTCGTAACAGTGATGCGATGTCCGTTGACAATCTTCGGTCTGCCGGGAACGAGTGGTAGTACGAACGTCTGCGTGTTACCATTTTCCACGAGCGTAAGTTCGATCGAAACATGTTCAGTCCAGGACGGACAGTGGAAGACCTCGTAGACGATATCGTCGTCAGGGACCAACGTCTCGCGCCAGAAGAGACATCCTGCACTTGGGAAGAAGCAACCTCCCGTGATGAATCCGGTGCTTTCCGTGCAGTAAGTTTTCCCAGGAGCGTCATTGTGTCGTCCGAGTTCTTCGATGGTTGTATTCGGCAAGACCTTTCCACAAAATTCGGGAATGCATGAGCCAGTGCGAGCACAACGTTTGCTGCTGGCTACAAAATGGTGGACGGAACGTGTGTAGGTATCCGTGACCTTCGAACATTTGAGACGTGTTTCCTTCCAAGCGATGTTCGCGGAAAACATTACTGTTTTGTTCACAGCTGCGTGGATACATCCCACGGGGTTGGTTGGAGCGAGCCAGAGCGATTGGAGATGAGTAGTCGTACATGTTCCCTCCGGGGTACATCTCGTCACGTCTTGTTCCATCATCTCAATGTGATCACACGCATGAACAACGGGTGTCAGTAAGGATATTGACGCAAGGCGTAGTAGTACGAGTCCGGCTTGTTCGCTGCGTCGGCGGTTTCGACCGCGACGAGTTCGTCGTATCTTCTTGACCAGGCGGTAGATCAGTATCAGCGGCCATAGTATCAATCGGAAAATGGCTGCAACGATGGAGGCCGGTCTGCAGCTTGTTGTACATACAGCGATGAAAGCTGCGAGTAGAATGTACACAGTGACTATCACGGTGGCTGCAACAGACTTCGGGTGACATTCTGGATTGGCCAGGTTGTCGGCGCAAAATGTGCACTGAATGTGGTCGCAGAAGTTTTCAACTGCTGGACATTGTAACTCTTCCACATGTATCCGGTTATTGGCTCGATACTTCACGGTGATCTCGTGACTGGAGACCACGTATGAGGGCGGCAACATTACGAATGAGGCATCAGCAGTTGTCTCAACACAGAAGTCTCTCGAGCAGACGGTGACGTCCTGCCTCTCGGTCATGTTAAACGCGAGTCCCCCTGGGGCACACGAGAAGGTCTGTGCGTTGCATGTCGGAAGAAGTGTACCCATGAGGCAAAGGAAGGTCAGCATAGTGGCAGTCCGCAAGCTTGTTAGGCGTAGTGAGCCGCCCATTCTTCGCGGTTCTCCACTGAAGCGGTTGACCGAGTTATCGATATGGCCAGGGTGTGTCCCCGATGATGGGGTGCAAGGAGTATTGCGTAGTGTGTCCACGGGGAGCAAGACTGGTCTGAGAGGAACCTCTGCAATTCTTTTCGTGTTCATTTGCAAGGTATCCTGGAATTGCTGGAAGTGAACTTTGCGGAGATCGATGCCTGTGTCGTCCCAGGAGTAATTCCAGTAGTGACCATGTCCTTCGCGAATCTCAGATACGGTGTCGCTCACTACGTGTATGCAATGCACTGAGACAACATCTTGCGGTCGTCTCGTAGAGTGTGGCGAATCGTCAGCAAACAATGGATAGCAACTGTTTGTGGTGTAGTTTCCAGACGTGGATAGTGCAACCTGATGTACCATCGCATTCAGGTGATCGTCGTGTTCTTCACCCATGTCACTCACAGGTGGAACTGCAGAGTCGTTGTCGGTGGGCTTCTTGCGGGCGCGCAAGTTGTACCGACGGTATACTTGGTGGTCGGCCGGTGCCAGACAATGAGGGCTGCTGTCGATCTCGGAGGACAATTCCATGGGGATTAGAAGAGATACTGGTCGTGTGATCTCCTTTCCGGAAGCTGTCATAAGTCGGACATTGCGGAAGTGTCCGTCCGATCCCTTCATCGGTCTCAATGACTTTGGCGAGGGGCCATGTATATCTGGGCCTCAGGGCGTCCTTCACCATGACGATTTCCCCGGCAACTGGTGCTCGAGGATGGTGGTGGTGTTTTCGACGGATACGATTTACTTCAGCGAGACTTGTGAGATAGTTGGACTCAAACTCGTCCCAGATCTGCTTGCTGAGATCCTGACTGTATGCGAGTGCGTTGAGTGCTTCCTTCTGTGTTTTCATCGCGGCTGCTTCGGAGGGTGGCAGGTACTCTTCGTCGTCTGCATTGAGTACTACCCTTGGAATCACCAATCGAACTCCTTGAGCAAGGAAGTGGCTGGGAGTGATTAGTGACCAATCATCGGAGTTGTCGACGTAAGTCAAAGGTCGCTTGTTTAGGGCGGCGGCAATTTCGTCCAAAACCGTACGAAGCTCGTCGAATGTCGGTCTCTTCCTTCTGAGAACCTTGAACAAGGCTGCCTTGACTGATCCACAGAGTCGTTCGTAAACTCCTCCTTGCCACGGCGCGAATGCGCTGATGAAGTACCACTGAATCTCCTGTTCTGCCATGAACCGTTGCACTTGATTGGCTGTGTTTCCCGTAGACGACAAGATCAGGTTCAGGATCCGTTCTCCGAGGTGAAACTGAGGGGCGTTGTCACTTGTCACGGATTCTGGAATTCCATAGAGTGCGAAGAATCGTCGTAGAGCAGACAAGAAGGCCTGCGTGGACAGATCATTCACAAGATCCAGACAAATTGCTCGTGTCGTCAAGCACGTGATGAGGAGAATCCATCTCTTCTGTGGTTCAGCATCCTTCGTCTCTCGGGTCAGGAGTGGTCCCAAGTAGTCCAATCCGACATGTTGGAAGGGGCGCGTTGCCTGGAGTCTTCGAGTCGGCAGGTCGGGTGCGTTGGGATATCCAAATGGTCGACGATTCATCAATCGACAATGACGGCAGTTTGCAAGTACTTGGTTGATACGAGCTCTCGGCTTGGTGATCCAGTATTGCGAACGAAGGGCGGCTAACGTGTGAGCGGTTCCGTAGTGCATCGACTTGACGTGGAAGTGTTCGATGATCAGTTCTGCTAGTGGATGTTTTCCCGAAACGAGTATCGGTTTCTGTGTCTCAAGTGGAAGCTTCGATTTTCCCAGTCGTCCCTGCAGTCTGAGTACTCCATGTTCATCCTTTTCTGCGGCGTAGGATTTGTGGAGTTGTTCAGGTGTCAGGTGTGAAAACGCTTCGTGTTGTTGCAATCTGACAATAAGGTTCCTTCCGAGAGTCACGTCAGTTGCAGTAAGGACGTTCTCCGTGGACACTTTGTCGATCTCCGGGATGTTCTGCACGAGTCGAGTACGCAAGTCGGGTTGATTGCGTAGACACTTCTGGAAGAAACGAGCGATCAGGGCACCGGCTTTGTACAGACGGGTAAGTCGTGTCGGCTGTTCATTGGTTACCGGCATGTTGACTCCATCGGTCCAACGGATGCATCGGTCTTCTTCCTTGGTGTTCGATGTGCCGATGGTCAGAATGACCTCGTCGAGAGATTCCATGTACGGTTGACGTTGTTCAGAACTCTGGTTTCTGACAAAGGACGTAAGTGTGGAGATTTCGAATCGGTCTTGGGCTTCGGGCCAGGAAAAGATCCGATCGTGAAGAAAGTCTGGTCCAGTCAACCACTTGGAAGGAACAAGTTGATCTCTCGTGAGTCCTCGACTGCAGTGATCGGCGGGGTTCTGCTCGGTGCTGACGTGTTGAGCAAAGAATCTATTAGTGGCACGTAGAGTTTCCACGATATGGTGTATTTCCTTGATGCGATTGTACACGAGTACTCCAAGCTTCTTGGAATGCAGAGAGTCCTTGTCCATCTTGAGCCATCCCAGTGCGGCTGTGGAGTCAGATAGTACGTACACTCTTCTGCCAAGTTTCAAGTGTCGGCTTTTGGCGAGTTCCGGGAGCACATGCAATGCCAGCCTGAATCCAAGGGTCAGTGCGAGGAGCTCCAGTTTCGGTACAGTTGCTCGAGTTCGCAATGGTGCGAGTTTCGTCCTGCTCATGATCAGTTGAGCGTGTCCTTCCGTGATGAGATATATGCATGCTCCGTAAGCGGCCGTAGATGCATCGGTGAAGATAACTGCTGTGGAAGTTGATGAAGGCTTTGTACATAGGTATCTCGGCACAGAGACTACCGTGTTCTGCACTTCGTCCACAATTCTTCCCCATTCCACATGTTGTTCTTCAGTCAGAATCTGGTCCCATTTCTGACTTTTGTTCTGGAACAGTTGTTGCAGAAACAATTTAGCTTTCAACGTGACCGGTGCTGCCAATCCCAGCGGGTCGTAGACGGATGCGATCTGTCGGCTGACAATCCGTCTCGTGAGGCTTGCAGTATGGTCGTAGTTGACTGTGATCGATAATGAGTCCGACCTCATATTCCACGGAATTCCAAGAATTTTCGGCTTCTCGTTTGCAGACAATTTTTCCGGTGGCAGGGTGTGCAGGATGGCAGGCATGTTCGTCATGAACTGTCGCAGATTCATCTTCATATCCGCGAAGAAATTAACGCTGGATGCCATTTTCTCCTGAGCGTCGCTGGGTGACTCGGCTCCCATGAAGACATTGTCCACATACATCTGGTGTAACAGGTCTTCTCGAGCAGCTCCTCCATGTCCTTGATCCAGATGAAGCCTCAACACTGCTCCCAACAAATAGGGCGAGCAGTTGATCCCGAAGGGTAGCACAGTGTGGCGGAAATGTGCAATGTTGTCCGGTGACGGTGGTCGGCTCCAATCGATGGGAAGGATGAACCGTGTCAGATCTTTGTCCAGAGAGTTGAGCTTGATCATGAGAAATGCCTTCTCAACATCTGCTGAGATGAGTATCGGACTTGTGCGGCATCGGAGAAGGATTCCGGTCAGCTGTGGAAGATTGTTCGGTCCTTGGTGGAGAACCTCGTTTAGGGACAACCGACCCTTCTCGTGTGCGGAGGCGTCGAAGACAACACGGACTTTCGTCGATTCTTTGTCCATGCTCATCACAGGATGGAACGGTGCGTAGAATGTTGGATGCAGAGAGCTTATCTCGTCGTTGTCGATTCTCTCGATCATTCCACGTTCCATCTGATCATCGAAATTGCTCTGTATCTTCTCGAGTAACCACTGATTATCCTTGTAGGTATCGTACATGTAGCACAGACGTTTGTACGACATCTTCTCGTTTCGTGACAGTTGGTCGATACGTTCCGAACGCTGTGGGAAGGAGATGTAGTACCGGCCATCAATTCTCCGCGTTGATGCTTCAAACTCCTTCTGCACGTCAGCGTTGACGTTCTGTCGATGAATGTTCTCATTCAAGTACTGTTCCGAGAACTCGTCAGTTCCCAAAGTCTCGGTCATCCAGTACTGCTCTGCTTCTGACAGTTCTCCAGGATTGTTCACTTCCAGGATTGTGTGAACGTGGTCTCCTGTGGTTTCCTTCGTACGGCCGGTGCGGAGGTATCCGAAGACGGATGGGATAAGCTTCAGTCCAGACGGAAGTTCCAATGATGACTGTGACTGACGGCATACGAAATTCCACATCAAATCACAATCGAAGAGGATTCTGAACGGCTCTTCTCGACGATCGGGATTCGGATCCGCAACAGATACTCCATGATGCGCGATGATTGCCTGATCGGCTGGTGACAGAGCGGGTATGACCGTGGTGCTGAAGAAGGTTCCTGGAACACATACCGCTTGCACTTCGTACACCTTTCCTTCGAGATCGAGGACGGCGAATTGTGTGATTGCGTACATTCGTTCCACTGACTTCTGTCCGAAGGTCTGCAAGGAGATCAATCGTTGCTCGACGATTGGTAGGTTCAGTTCCTTGACCAGGGCCGAGTCGATGAAGGAGATGCTTGCTCCAGAATCAAAAAGTGCTCGTGCCGGCACAGGTACGTGATTCTGCTTCATGATGGGGACCATGCCAGTCAAAATGACTGCTCCACTCGGTGAATTTCGTGCCTTCTGAATCGGTGCGGTGAAGGGCGCTTGCGGAGTTACAAGGTTAACGTTCTCGGTCGTAACGTTGACGGTCTCTTTCTTTGTCGGATTCGGTTTCGAACTGTTGTTCTGGGGTGTAGCGTTGCTTCGAGGGGCGTCTCTTGAGTTGCGCCATGGTTGATCGGTGCGATTTCCTCCAGAGTTTCGGTTATTCTGTCCAGTGTTCCACCTCGAATTCTGATTGCGTTGATTGGTTTCTCGAGTGTTGTTCTCCACACGACGGTCGGATCCACGACGGTTGTTGGAGCCTTCTTGTGGCCTCTGCGTGTTGTTTCGATCGTTGTTGTCTGTTGTCTCGGAGCGATTCTCCCTGCAGAGCGCGACGTGATGAGGGCGATTGCAGTTCGGACAACGTTGTTGGCAGCTGCGGTAGTCGTGACTCACTCCACAACGGAAACACAATCCTTTGTTCTGCATGACACTTCGGCGGTCCATGAAGGGAGTGCTCCTGCATTGTTCTGGAGGGTGAGGTCCCTTCTCACACAAGAAGCACAATGGGGAACTCTCATCTACGTGTCGACGGTTAGTTCGTTGCGGAGGCAAGCGCGTTCTCGGTGCTTCCGGCCTTTCAGATTGGAATACTTCTCTTTCGGCTTCGAGAAGTTCGTTCCGTTCAATGACTCTTTCCAATAGTCTCGAGATTGTCTTCCAGGTCCACGGATGATCATCACTGGAATCCACAATCTTCTCAAGCGTCTTCGTGCGGACGCGGTCGGGGAACTTGCGGAGAAGATCCGTCAGGAAAGAACGGTTGTCGATAGCATCACCGTAGTCTGTGAGACGCGGTACCAATTGTTGCAGTCGTTCCAGGAGGTCTCTTGCTGAGGATGAAGAATCATCCAGCGTGCGAAGAGTGCGGATCTTCTTGTGTAGCTGATGTGCCACAGCAAGTTTGTCGTCGTACTTGCCCTTCAGAATGGAGACTGTCCTTTCGTAGGTGTATTCATCATCAGGAACGGTGTTGACCAATCTCAGTGCATCTTCCCGCAGGCAGGAACGCAGATACGTGAGTTTCTCGTAGTCGGTCAGATCGAAATTGTCGTGAACCAGCTGTTCAAATCCGAACCAGAATTTCTTGAAGTCCCACGGGTCTCCGGAGAACTGCGGTAGTTGAATCACCGGGAGTTGGTGCTTCTGTCCTCCACGAAGTTGTTGAACGACGGTAGTCATCAAGCGTTCAAGAGAAGCGGAGTGTGCATCCGACGGTTCTCCATTGTTCACACGGGCTGTGATAGCACGGTACGTGATGTCCTTCTGTGCAAGTACGAGGTGGAGCTTGGCTTTGAACTCCATGCGTGATGATTCAAGTCGACCACGGATTTCCTCGACTTTCTCGAAGTATTCCGCAATAGTGTCTTGGTCATCGGCAAGTTCTTCCAGCTTCGAATATTTCTCTTCGATCGTTTTAAGATGCGATTCGGTCCTGTCGATGCAAGTGTTGAGCTTAGATTCTTGCACGTGAACCATCATCCGAACTTCCTCTTCATTGTCTTGAGGGAACTGCAGCTTGCTCATGAGGTACTGGCTGTGCTCTTGCAGGAATTGATCGGCAGCCGTGACGGCCTTGGTCACTGAAGCCTTGGCTACACCGAGGCTGGTCATCCTGGCTGAGTCGATTCCGAAGAAATTGACGAGAATGTTCTGACTCAGTCCACTCTCAGAAGTACTGAGTCACTCAGAAGAACTGAGGAGAATTACCAGAAGTCTGGAAAGCTGGGACCTTGTCAGCAACAAGTAGAGTTGATCTTCTGTCCACTCCCAGAAGTGCTGGGACACTCAGAAGTGCTGAGGGTAACTCCAGAAAGCTGGAATTCGGTGATCGGCGACGAATGCCGACAAAGAACGAGGCGTACGGCGGAGGACGACAGCGGTCCAGAAGTGCAGTGACGGACGACGGTTGTCCGAGTGTCGATGAGCTCGAGGACGGGGGCTCTCAGAAGAACTGAGGTAATTTCAGAAGACTGAAATTCGGATTCACTTCTGCTGCGGCTCGTGTTCTTCAATTGGAGAGGTGCACCATATGAAATATATATAGTGTGTGCGTGCTCCGATGTTCTGATGTGTACGATGCTCTGCGCCACGCGGGTCTTTTTATATACAATCTTTATTGAATGTAACGGCAATCTTTATATATGGTAATCAGCAGAATGAAGACGGCAGAAGTGAAGACGGCCAGAAGTCTGGTATGCCCAGATGACTTGGGCACGGCGAAGATGAACGGCTGCAGAGAGTGCAGCGGTGGATGAAGACGGCTTCCAGATGAACTGGACACTCCCAGATGACTTGGGATCGGGAGACGATGAGCGGCTGCGATGAGAGCAGCTGGAGACGGATACGGCAACGAAGATTTCCAGATGAACTGGACCACACCAAGATGACTTGGAATTTGGAGACGATGAAGACAGCTGCGGCGGGGCAGCTTGACGATGAACGATTGGCGAATCCCAGATGAGCTGGGGACGGAAGAGTAGACCCAGAAGGCTTGGGTTGGGAAGTCCGCTCCAGATGACTTGGAGCAGGCGGCGAACCCAGATGACTTGGGCCAAACAGTAGAACCTCAGATGACTGAGAGGTCCGATGGTACGGGGAACCAACCGAGTGCTCGTAACGGCGAATTACGAGATTATATACTTTCTGCCTCTAGATGTCTGAAGGGCGGATCCGAATAACTCTGGTCTTCTAATGTATGAAGAGGTAATTGCTCTTTTAGGTTGAGCTCCGCCCACTATCATTATCAGCTGTGCAACTTTGAAGGATGGTTGCTGATTTGGATAATGGGAAATCTATTTGCATAATATAATCAGCTGTTGTCTGGGTGCGCGACACGAGAGAGTGTGTGTCGGGGAGAGACGACAGAGCGCGCGACATGAGTCAGCACGGGAAAAGACACAATAATCGGGAAATAAATATAATTTTGGAGATATTCTGCGTAAATAATCGTTAGTATAGCAGAATATCTTCACAACATGCGCGTTGCGGTTTACATGTAAAACATTAATAGTACTAGAGGTTTTCAAGTATCCCAAAAAATCGGGGTGATTCTTTCAGTCAATACCACTGTAAAAAAAACTTGCATGTTCTTTGCGATATATTGTGTAAGCAAATCAGTAAATTAAAATGCGTGGAAATGTTTATTACATTTTTTGTAACCACGCAAAGAAGAGAGAAGATGTAGATGTCGAATGACGGTGTTGTAAGTTCCATCATCCGCTTTTCCATTTAGGTCTTTTTTCCCGTCGTAGTGTGTATGTAAACCCCAACCATTGGGTGAACCGGGCAGCGAGATGTCGGTACCTTCTGAAATCAATCAATAAATGAAACGCACAGGATATTATGGCATCCTAATAAAAAATAATGCACAATCACTAATTCAATCCTTTAATGCTGTTATGAAACATTTAATGGACTAAAACCATTTATTTCCAGCTATGCAAAAAGTAAAAGTTCAAAGATTCGACATCTTTCAAAAAGTAGCTTATTATATTATGAAAACACACCGTTTCAAAAAAGTGTAGAGGTTCTGAGCATTGATTGATAGAAGAAAGAAGTCCGTGGTTTGAACGTTTGCAGTTTAGTTGATATGTCTAAACAGAAAAAAATAAAGGCGCATTTAAGAAGGGAAAGGTGTGAAGAATTTGTGGAAAAGCTGGCCCGCGATGAAAACTCAAGAAAGTTTAGAGACCAGCGTCAAATTGAGAGAAAAGACACGACGATAGCTGAGTATGCCGACTTCCAGCGCTACGGAAAAGTTCCAAATGTTCATATGCAAAGGTACCGTATATGATTAACGATTATTGGCTAACCTTAGTACGTGAAGAAAGCACCTCGGCACAGCAGAAGAACACTTCGAGCACGTGAAGAAGGCACTTCAGCACAGCAGAAGAACACGTCGAAGACAGAAGAGCTGACACGATGGCATCCCTGATTCCATACGGTGGGCCTCTCCATCTAAATCAGACAAGAGGCAGAACCACACTAGAAGTGAGGAACTCGTATTCGGCAGGCGCCCCGCAGCAGCCATCTTCCCCTGCCTATCTAAACTAAACTAAACTAAATATCTTAACTAGAGTGCCACGCTGCCTTATGTAATTAATAATAAAAATACACGTGATACCTCCCGCGCGTAGAATAAGTCACGTCATAATACAATCATACTCAAATACGTAACACAAATGAAGTGAATCAAATTCCTACAATAGACATACACCCCATGTCGCGCTAGGCAGGTGACTGGCGCGGGACGAGCACACACTACACTAGAAGTGTGGAACTCGTACTCGGTATTCGGCAGGCGCCCCGCAGCAGCCATCTTCCCCTGCCTATCTAAACTAAACTAAACTAAACTAAATATCTTAACTAGAGTGCCACGCTGCCTTATGTAATTAATAATAAAAATACACGTGATACCTCCCCGCGTAGAATAAGTCACGTCATAATACAATCATACTCAAATACGTAACACAAATGAAGTGAATCAAATTCCCACATAAGACCTACACCCCATGTCGCGCTAGGCAGGTGACTGGCGCGGGACGAGCACACACTACACTAGAAGTGTGGAACTCGTATTCGACAGGCGCCCCGCAGCAGCCATCTTCCCCTGCCTATCTAAACTAAACTAAACTAAATATCTTAACTAGAGTGCCACGCTGCCTTATGTAATTAATAATAAAAATACACGTGATACCTCCCCGCGTAGAATAAGTCACGTCATAATACAATCATACTCAAATACGTAACACAAATGAAGTGAATCAAATTCCTACAATAGACATACACCCCATGTCGCGCTAGGCAGGTGACTGGCGCGGGACGAGCACACACTACACTAGAAGTGTGGAACTCGTATTCGGCAGGCGCCCCGCGCAGCAGCCATCTTCCCCTGCCTATCTAAACTAAACTAAACTAAACTAAATATCTTAACTAGAGTGCCACGCTGCCTTATGTAATTAATAATAAAAATACACGTGATACCTCCCCCGCGTAGAATAAGTCACGTCATAATACAATCATACTCAAATACGTAACACAAATGAAGTGAATCAAATTCCTACAATAGACATACACCCCATGTCGCGCTAGGCAGGTGACTGGCGCGGGACGAGCACACACTACACTAGAAGTGTGGAACTCGTATTCGGCAGGCGCCCCGCAGCAGCCATCTTCCCCTGCCTATCTAAACTAAACTAAACTAAATATCTTAACTAGAGTGCCACGCTGCCTTATGTAATTAATAATAAAAATACACGTGATACCTCCCCCGCGTAGAATAAGTCACGTCATAATACAATCATACTCAAATACGTAACACAAATGAAGTGAATCAAATTCCTACAATAGACATACACCCCATGTCGCGCTAGGCAGGTGACTGGCGCGGGACGAGCACACACTACACTAGAAGTGTGGAACTCGTATTCGGCAGGCGCCCCGCAGCAGCCATCTTCCCCTGCCTATCTAAACTAAACTAAACTAAATATCTTAACTAGAGTGCCACGCTGCTGCCTTATGTAATTAATAATAAAAATACACGTGATACCTCCCCCGCGTAGAATAAGTCACGTCATAATACAATCGTACTCAAATACGTAACGTAACACAAATGAAGTGAATCAAATTCCTACAATAGACATACACCCCATGTCGCGCTAGGCAGGTGACTGGCGCGGGACGAGCACACACTACACTAGAAGTGTGGAACTCGTATTCGGCAGGCGCCCCGCAGCAGCCATCATCTTCCCCTGCCTATCTAAACTAAACTAAACTAAATATCTTAACTAGAGTGCCACGCTGCCTTATGTAAATTAATAATAAAAATACACGTGATACCTCCCCCGCGTAGAATAAGTCACGTCATAATACAATCATACTCAAATACGTAACACAAATGAAGTGAATCAAATTCCTACAATAGACATACACCCCATGTCGCGCTAGGCAGGTGACTGGCGCGGGACGAGCACACACTACACTAGAAGTGTGGAACTCGTATTCGGCAGGCGCCCCGCAGCAGCCATCTTCCCCTGCCTATCTAAACTAAACTAAACTAAATATCTTAACTAGAGTGCCACGCTGCCTTATGTAATTAATAATAAAAATACACGTGATACCTCCCCGCGTAGAATAAGTCACGTCATAATACAATCATACTCAAATACGTAACACAAATGAAGTGAATCAAATTCCTACAATAGACATACACCCCATGTCGCGCTAGGCAGGTGACTGGCGCGGGACGAGCACACACTACACTAGAAGTGTGGAACTCGTATTCGGCAGGCGCCCCGCAGCAGCCATCTTCCCCTGCCTATCTAAACTAAACTAAACTAAATATCTTAACTAGAGTGCCACGCTGCCTTATGTAATTAATAATAAAAATACACGTGATACCTCCCCGCGTAGAATAAGTCACGTCATCATACAATCATACTCAAATACGTAACACAAATGAAGTGAATAAAATTCCCACATAAGACCTACACCCCATGTCGCGCTAGGCAGGTGACTGGCGCGGGACGAGCACACACTACACTAGAAGTGTGGAACTCGTATTCGGCAGGCGCCCCGCAGCAGCCATCTTCCCCTGCCTATCTAAACTAAACTAAACTAAATATCTTAACTAGAGTGCCACGCTGCCTTATGTAATTAATAATAAAAATACACGTGATACCTCCCCGCGTAGAATAAGTCACGTCATCATACCATCATACTCAAATACGTAACACAAATGAAGTGAATCAAATTCCTACAATAGACATACACCCCATGTCGCGCTAGGCAGGTGACTGGCGCGGGACGAGCACACACTACACTAGAAGTGTGGAACTCGTATTCGGCAGGCGCCCCGCAGCAGCCATCTTCCCCTGCCTTTCTAAACTAAACTAAACTAAATATCTTAACTAGAGTGCCACGCTGCCTTATGTAATTAATAATAATAAAAATACACGTGATACCTCCCCGCGTAGAATAAGTCACGTCATAATACAATCATACTCAAATACGTAACACAAATGAAGTGAATCAAATTCCTACAATAGACATACACCCCATGTCGCGCTAGGCAGGTGACTGGCGCGGGACGAGCACACACTACACTAGAAGTGTGGAACTCGTATTCGGCAGGCGCCCCGCAGCAGCCATCTTCCCCTGCCTATCTAAACTAAACTAAACAAAATATCTTAACTAGAGTACCACGCTGCCTTATGTAATTAATAATAAAAATACACGTGATACCTCCCCGCGTAGAATAAGTCACGTCATCATACAATCATACTCAAATACGTAACACAAATGAAGTGAATAAAATTCCCACATAAGACCTACACCCCATGTCGCGCTAGGCAGGTGACTGGCGCGGGATGAGCACACACTACACTAGACCACTAGAAGTGTGGAACTCGTATTCGGCAGGCGCCCCGCAGCAGCCATCTTCCCCTACCTATCTAAACTACAAGTAACCTACAGTAACCCTCTCTCTAGAGTGCCTCATAGTCAGTAGTAAAAATTGTATGCACACCACCAGACAATTGGTAAAGGCAGAACAATAGACTAGATACATGAAAACCTCAAATTCTAAATAAATAAAGAATAGTGTTAGTGAGGAGTAAGAAACTAGGAAAAAAACCCACCGTGCCCACAATTCCGGCGAAAGAAGAAAGGGGAGGAATCCAAAATAGGCATCCGTGGAACCCTGACGAGTCACACAGTCAGTGAGTAGAACAACTGAAAGAAAATATGTAGTCGTAGACGTACAAGGCAACGCCCTTCACCCACAGCTCATAGCCCCAGATATAGGCTGTGCCCGATTGTGAACGTGTGAGTCGCAACATGATACTGTAGTACGTTAGCCGCCTGTGTGTTAAAGCACAGAGAGCAATTTATTTACTTAATACGTCACACAACACAGAAAAATAACACACCTGTGAGTTGCAGTGCATATGGGATTAGGTCGGCAATGTCTTGAGAGAGAGTGACCTCAATTAGAGGCAGAAGTTGAGCGTCGATACCTCCAGACACGTGGCCCGACGTCTGAAACACGAGTTTTATATTTATATGGAGAGCTTCTCCAAAAAATTGCAAAATATTAGCGCACATTTAAATGTTTAACTAAGGTAAAAAAAAGCTTTACATTCGACATTGATCTTAGACATCAACGCTTTAAAGGATAAACTTTGTCAGTCAAATTTGGCTCAGTGCTGCCATAAGGTCCCTTGTATTGTTTGCATTCACTTTGGTTTTAAAGTAAACCATACCATGTACGGAAAACCAACCTTTCTAATCACCAGGCACATGGTCTCAAACAGGAAGTGGGTGTGTACCGGCGGGCTGTGTCTACCATGCTACACACTGACAACTTGACCGGCAGCCTGGGCAGTCGACGGCTAAAATACAAATACAATTTCCATTCTATGAGTATAGCTAAAAACTACACAATCTTTCCACGGTAGTGACACTGAAACATTTACACCATGATACACGTACTATCAATATGTTTCACAAATTGTGCACACTGCGCACGATCTGATGCGCAGATACATATCTAACCGACAAATGGAACACAGAACAACAGAAAATGACACTACTCATAGTCCTCCAAAAACGTTGCAATTAAATATTCCAATTTCCAATTCAACTCACATCAATAATGTTGACAAAAAAGTGAATGCATATACGGGCCAGGCCGGAGTGAGTCGCGTATTGGGCGCGAGTGAGTGGGTGGTGTGAGTGGTGAGTGAGTGACTATGTGAGTGCTGCTATAGGGGTAGGGGAGGCGTGGCTGACCCCGGTATGCTGATTTTCTTGCCTGAGGCTAAATTCCTAGATTGGCCTTTAGATGTGAGTGGTTTGAATCAAAACTTCGACTTTTGGAGAATTGAAGCACAGAAAAAAAAGAGATATTGCAGCTAAGGGATAAGTTTAAAGACAAAGACCGTCAGGGAAGAATTTACTGGCGTACTATTAAGTTATGCACATTGAGAATTGGATGTATTTGAGGAACTCTATGGGACACCTTGGATTGGAGCTACAATAAAGATTCCCCGGCTTCTGAGAAAAACGGGACACTGGATTTTACATGCATATGATGACTGTGTTTCTGAGTAAAGTGATATTCACAAAAAAAAAAGATTTACAAAGAATATAAGTCCTTTGGAGATACGGTAGTGACCTCTAATAAGTATTCAGAGTCAGGTACGTCAGGTAAGAGATGTAGTATGTAGTATTCAGGTATGGAACAAATCTCAAAAAAACAATATATGTTATTGATATGGTTACGGTTATGGAATAGCGCTTGCAATGTCAACCGATGTTTTAAGAAATATCTCTTCACATAAAAGGGAGAGGTGGAGAGTGAAAGTTTGCCGGGCACCAGCGTATGGTTTATTTTATAGTTAATGAAGAAATTCAAACATTATAACCTAATAAGTGCATACTTCTTTCCTTGGCTAATAAGTGAAGAATTTTTTTCTATATAAACGAAGAGGATCCTAACTTTGAACAGTGTGCGCTAGGAAAAGAGAGATGGCGTCGGTTTAGTTGGCAAATTGCAGTTCGCAACGAAACGTTGTAATTTTCGTCATTTAGTTCATTCATGTAGGGTTACCTCTGCGTCTCTTACGGGCCATGCATGGAGGTCTGTGTTCCACTTACGTGTACGGTAGCTCTAAATTATGCAACTGGCTATTTTTCGGTTTGTGTCTTTTGAGAATTACGGTAGTATTTCAAAAATATTTCTGTGGTGTATGCACACTTCACCGTAATTACACACTATATTTTATTTCTTGCAAAAAATGTTTCTTGTTTTGTTTCGTTTTTTCCTAATTTGATATGTATGCATGCATTCATCGTGTTACTAAATGTACTTTCGAGCATGGTACCAGCAAATTTAGGTCTTACTTTGCTTCCGTAAAGGAAGTCGCTACGTCGATGCAAAAGTTTTGATCGGGAAGGTTTGAATATAACATTTTACTTTTTAATTTCAGCTTCTCTGTAGTCAGGATGTCGGTAGATGAGATCGTAGAATCTGTGCTAATTAACCTGCATAGTATCGAAGACATCAGTGAACGAGCGAACAAGATTAAGGATGAGGCTAATCAGTTTTTCAAAGGTTGGTTGAGGTCGAGAATTGGTCGCTTGAGAAAGTTTCTCCATGCATTCGTATTGAATTTATCCACGTATCTAGTTAATTGAAATAATATTTGTAGTGTAGCCGAGCACCAGGAGTGCAATTTTGCTCATCGTATAATCTTTTTTTCGTTTAGATCAAGCCTATGATGTAGCAATTGAGCTTTATACCATGGCTATCGAGTACATTCCCACCGCCGTGCTCTACGGCAATCGGTCCATGGCCAACCTGAAGAAAGAACTATTTGGAAGTGCACTGGAAGATGCTGATAAAGCAATCGAAATCGATCCCAACTATGTTAAGGTGAGTATTTATATTTTAAATAATACTAAGGTGAAGGTGTGCATCAAATAATATAATGAAAGAAAGCAATACACATATAATAAGGAACCATTGGTACTAGTCGATTAACATTATTAGCAATCGGGTAAAAGACAAATGGACAGGTGTACCATTATACCATCAATTTATATGTATTGGCTTGTGTAGCTTGTATACGCATTGTATTGTACGGCTTTTATATGTATAGTATCAACATATACGCGTGGGATATCTCATACTGGATGGGTGGCTTCCATTTTACTCATTGCGTGTTGCGTTTAAAAATACTGCATAAAATCTTTTTGTCACCGTCTCACTTCCAATCTAGTATAGTGCTATACTATACTACAATTGTGTATTTACCAGGGTTACTATCGCCGTGCAACAGCAAACATGGCTCTGGGACGTTTCAAGCAAGCCCTGAAGGACTATGAAACCGTGAAAAAGGTACGTGGTGGGTTTGTGGACAAAAGAGCCTTTCCTAATAATCCGAATAATCCGAATTCAAGAGCTCCATTGTTTTTAGTATTATTACTCAGTTCTCAGGCGTTCGCATGTTCGCAGTAAGTATTTTTATCTGCTTCCAGAGGCCGGTTTCATCAAGAACATTTACGTCTTTACGTGAGAAATAAACAAGCGATAATTGTCAGTATCTCTATCCTTAATCCTTTGCGCGCTATTTTGTTGCGCACCGCGCACGGAAGATCCATGTTGGTGAAACCGGCTTTTGAACGTAAAACAACGTATGAAATAGCAAACCAACCCCCTCTGAACTTCCGGAGGCAAACGCACATTTTAATACAATAATATATATAATGATCTATTTCTTCCCGGTATCAAAGTTGACGACCACTAAGTTAATCATGATTAACACGCCACATTTTTTGGTTATATGTTAATTTCTTGCAGGCAAGACCCAACGACAAGGACGCCAGCCAGAAGTTCACTGAGTGTCAGAAAATTGTGAAGAGAATCGCCTTCGAAAAGGCCATATCTTGTGATCATGATATCAAGAGCGTGGCCGAATCCATTGATATCGATAAAATGGGTTAGTTTTTTTTATTAAAACGAAATACCGGCCGGTTTTTTAAACGCATCGCGGCCACTTGTAATTTTACGCATCATATAAATTAGAATAAAAAAATCGGGATAACTTCGAGTAACTTGGGATAAATACGTAAGAAATTAGATGTCCACGATGCGTTTCAAAAACCGGCGGGTATTTCGCTTTAATTGATTAGCAATGAGCACAACAAGACAAGGTATGCATCGCAAGGGTCTTAGGCTTAGGGTTCTCTTTGGTTGACGTTCTTTATTTGTATTGATCGTTAACCAATAAACTGTTATTATTAAAGGGTGAGGTCCACCTCAGAAAATAAAAAAGTTATTAGTTTTATTAGATTTCCCGTGTCTGTATCTACCAGAATAACTAAAACAAATTTGGCAGAAAATTATTTCCAACGAAATATGGAGCAAAAAATAGCCCTCCAGTACCATTATTACGATAGGCGTCGATGGGGTGTGGTGCGTGATAAACCGCGCTCTCGCTACCGTTGTTTGGGGACAATGAAAGGGCGGGATTATGGCTGTGCGTTTGTTGCTTTTTTAAAACCATGCGTTTTATTTTTTTGCCAAGCTAAACAAAGCACAATTAATCCCGTCTTCGTCATTTGTATTGCGTTGTAGTTATTTTAGAACATATTTTTTGTTTGTAATTTTTTTCGAAAATTTTTCAAAAAACAATTTCTTCTCAACGAACATGTAAAAAGGATACCAGGCTACCGTAATCCGAGGTACTCAAGCTGGACCATTTTTTGCTCATATTTCGTGGGAAATAATTTTCTGTCAAATTTGTTTTAGTTATTCTGGTAGATACAGACACGGGTAATCTAATAAAAATAATAACTTTTTTTGTTTTCTGAGGTGGACCTCACCCTTTAAACGATATGATGAAGAGAAAGCAGTGCAGCAGAAAGCAAAGCACGTCGTATTGTCGTTGATTAGCAAGAGGAAAACGTAAATAAGAAAATAATGGATAACAAGCTTAGTGCATAGGTTCTGGCTTCAAGCATTGCGTAGTTTTGCAAATATTTACCCCAATCTTGTGGGCCGTGAGCGGCATTTGGCATTGTGTTCTTACCTTACCTCAAAAAATTTGCCAGTTTTATAGCTTTTTTTTTCTAATCTGTGGATGTCTGAAAGTGCACTACCACATTGAATATGGTTTGCCGGAGGTCATTTTTTGTTTTTGAACGTGAAACGGTGAAACTAAAGTATTAATTTGTTAAAGATTCGAACATTTTGTACTACCAAATATCGCGCTTTTGCCGAATTTCGTACGCTACTGTGCTGGTTTAGTTCATTGTAGAAACATTTCGTTTTTCTTGTTTATGCGGTTTTTTAGAGCTAAGATAGACAGATTTGACGTAACCGGTATATATAGTAGGATCGGAATGCTTGTTTAAAGCGAAATACCGGCCAGTTTTTGAAACATTTCGAGTACACCAGCATTCTTATACAGCGTATGCAAATTAACATAAATTATAGTAAAAAACAGAGTGAATTCGAGCAAATTAGCATAAATATGTAAGAATTCAGTTGTGCACGGTGTGTTTCAATAACCAGCAGGTATTTCGCTTTAACTGTTTATATGTTCAGTCGTTGATGATTCGTACAAGGGACCTCGTTTGGAGGGCGAAATCTCCGTGGAATTCGTGAAGGAATTAATTGAAACATTCAAGAAACAAGGTGCCCTGCATAGGAAATATGCTTACAAGGTTAGTGAAGGATATGATTTGTTGAAATGTTAGTATGTAACTTTGTTTTCGTACAATACAGGAAGGCGGAAGAACTAGCCGCATTGCGTCATTGCTCCTTTGCTGGAATTAATTTTTGAAGCGTTATTTTATATTGGTTTTACTCTAAAAGTAAGAAAGAACAAAAGCCGTTTTCTAAGATTTATTATTATGCGATGTGTGGGTACTGCAAGTTGGGCGGGATGCAGGAGGTTGTAAAATAGAAAACAAGGACTAATATTGACTTGAATTCAGATGCTTCTGGCCATACGACAATTTCTTGGTGAACAACCAACATTGGTGGATATAACTGTGCCGATTGGAAAGAAGGTAAGGCTATAGAATTTCGCTATGTGTTAGCGTGTTTCGGTGCCGTTATTACGTTATTCACTATGTAAAATGTTTATTATCTCTTAACTCATGATCATATATGGTTGTTGTAGACGTGTGGGAAATACGTTGATAACTTGCGTCGCGAGAATGTTCGCTCGTCTGCTACGTATGCATATCACCATCACTAGTTATATATTATAATATTGAATACTTTATTGCTTTATTCTGAAAAGAACAAAAGCGAAATAATGCAGCCTAAGCAAATACATAAAAACGTGAAGCGAAATATTGGAAAACAAAAAATAGGGCAATTTCGTAGATAAATGTCTACACGTGGGGATATGTAAGAGAATATTGATTGAGCCGAGTTTTGAAAATTTCTACACTAGAAGGGAAGGGATGGACAAGTTCAATGTTCATTTCTTATTATATATTTGTTTCAGTTCACTGTGTGTGGAGATGTACACGGACAGTTCTACGATCTGTGCAATATCTTTGATATTAATGGGGCACCGAGCGAGGAGAATCCTTATGTAAGTTTTTGTTTATATATAGAAAGCGTGTTACGGAGATATCGCTCTATCTACACACACACAAGTAAACAAGTTTCTTCAGAACTTGATTATGTATGTTTGATTCATTACTACGTTCTCAGGCGCGCAGCGCGCAAATGCGTAACCGCGTCCGCGGAAAAGAGATGGCTTTTTAACATGGGAAAGGCGGAGGCGCAGGAAAGAGGTTTCTATGAGTCTCGAATTTTTCAATGCAAATTTGCGATCTTTTTTCCGCGGACGCGGTTGCGCATTGCGCGCTGCGCGGCTGAGGACCAGAGTACTAACCTTTGGATTTTATTTTTTTACTTATTAATACTTATTAAGTAATTCGTCCATAAAGTCATTTTTATATTTTCCCAGAAATGTGAAACTGACAAACTGCTTTGTTTTCTCAGCTTTGGCGTCAATTTGGCGATTTTTGCTTTTTATTTGTTAAAGCGTACTAACGGCCAGTTTTTGAATCGTGTTTTGATGTATGCAAATTAATATAAGCAGTCTAATTATCGTCCAGTAGTCGTGCAGTAATTTGCATACTGCGTGGGAATGCAGCGTCTGTCATACGTTTCAAAACTGCCCGTTATACGGTTTTAATATTATTTGAAATCAACCGATATATCATATCAATAATTAATAATATTTCCAGCTATTCAACGGTGATTTCGTCGATCGTGGCTCGTTCAGTGTTGAGACAATTTTCACAATGTTCGGGTACAAGTTGCTCTATCCGAATCATTTCTTCCTGTCACGAGGAAACCACGAGAGTGACACGATGAACAAGGTTGGTTATTTTAGAAACGTGTCGAGTGTCGATCGATTGTTTTTTTTTTTGTAGTTTGTAGTTTTTGTTTGTGTTTTGCGTAGCAAGAGCGAAACTGAAATGCCTGATACTGTTAGTGCATAAATAAGTGGTGTAGGGTGAACGAGAACTTGCTATTTATAAAGGCGTTCCATTAGACATACCGAAATGCTCGTCGAATTCGTTGATTGATCTGGTAATATTTTTTGCCTCAATTTACCCTTTTCTATCACCTTTGTAACTGTAGCATACGACTTGTTACGCATTATGATAGTCTTCGCACTCTGCTATGCAACTAAGGTTACCCGTTTGGCGTTGGTGTAACGTGATAACACGTGACCACTGACCACGAACGACAAGTCGTTTTTCAGATGTACGGTTTCGAAGGCGAGGTGAAGAAGAAGTACGATGCACAAATGGGCGAATTCTTCACAGAAATATTCAACCACCTGCCATTATGTCACTTGATCAACAAAAAAGTGTTTGTGAGTTTGTTTGCGTTCTTATTTGGATTTTGAGCGTGATGTTTCAGACTGTTGATTTAAATGAGGGAGTGCATTCAACAAACGTTTACATACAAATACAGGTTAGCTTGAACATTGAACCTTGAATACACACAACATCTTGATCTAGTAAAGTGTAAAAAAGTAGACTAGTTGAAGTTCTATAGTTGAATAGTGTTTTTTATTTTGAAACTTTAATATTTTGATAATTTGATACTGAAGTTAAGCTAGTTTTTGTATTATTATCGTGGTAGTTAACGAAAACAGTGAACTTGCGAAGAGTGTGGCACTTTGTTTGTTTCCTTTATTTACTTTTATTTCTAATAGTCTGATACCGGATCTTTAGGTTTGCCACGGAGGTCTGTTCAGCGAGGACGGTGTCACGTTGGATGATATCAGAAAGGTGGACAGGGTCAGGCAACCACCGAACGAGGGAATCATGTGCGATCTGCTATGGTATGTTTCTTAATAACTCTTTATATTCCATTCTTTAAAAGTGTACAGCCAAAACATCATCTTTTAAAATTATCTAATAATGTTACTTCCAAAGCATTTGGTATAAATCTATGATTTGCTCCACAAATTTCTGAACGCTCAACACTGTAACGCAGAAATAAGATAGAGGATAGAGGATAGAGACACACACACAAGTATGACGTTTGAATATGGTACTTTGCGGTGTGCCTCAGTGCCTGTCGTTGGACTTGTTTATAGTTACGCGTTACGTAGCCGAACAGTGTAGCTTGCTTTTCATTCCCGTACTTATTAAAAGGATCCCATTTCCTTAAGTAATTTTGCTGGTAATCGCTCACCCTTTACTTATATTATGTCGCCTTGCTTAGTTACCTTATATATAAGCTAACAGAGTCCTGTGTTTACAATTAAGCGACATGGATGACTAAACTAAACCTTACCTTACATCTAAGATAACTAGATAACTGGAGCACTAGGGGAAGGTTACATTAAGGATTAGTTTATCTTACATATAAGGTAACCAGGATAAGGCTAGGTTGAGGATTGCCGTACATCTAAAGTAACTAAGGTAAGGTTCCTCTGCTGATGACGATTGTTATTATTTTCAGGGCCGATCCACAAGATCTGAACGGGCGATGCCCATCAAAACGAGGAACAAGTTGTCAATTCGGGCCCGATGTCAGTAAGAGGTGGTGCCTGGAGAATGGAGTCGATTACGTGATTAGGTGAGGGTTTAAGTTTTCATTTAAGTGTGTTTATTGATTTATGTTTCAAGATTTATGTTATGAAACTGTAGGCGTGAACATGAACAATGAACACCCGGCACCTTTGTGTTTGTAGAATTTCAAGGGTTAAGGTTAACGTGTAGCGTACCTGCATTGGTGAAACATTTCTACCGTGTTTGCTTGTTAGGAGTGAGACAGAATCACACCTAATTTTCTACGACTTGTATTCGAATCGCGACGGTGGTAGGTCAAGACCACCATCCAAATTAACGCAATTTGCTAATTCGAATGGTGGTTTCGTCGGTTCTTTCGTCAACGAGTTTATGCCATGAGTTAGGAGCTCCAATTTCAATATATTCTTCAAAATCAAAGAATGCTGTGAAAAGTCGGGTTGTCCTTACGCATCATTTATAGTAGAACCAAATACTTCAATTGTAAACCCTTTACAAAATTTATGTTAATTAATAGTCAGTACTTAATTATGTATGTATATGTCTAGATCGCACGAGGTTAAACCCGAAGGTTACGAGAAACACCATGACGACCGCGTGTACACAGTATTCTCGGCACCGAACTATTGTGACCAAATGGGCAATAAGGTGAGAGGGAGTGTTTTATTAATCTTTGCTGAAGACTTGGCCCTAATGGGGGTTCGTATGGTGAATTTACAGTATTTTGGAAGTACACGAAAATGTTTTCGTTTTTTTATGTTATATTTGCAAGTTTCGTGCAAAAATACGGTAGTATTGACAGATTCACACCTTATTTTGGGTAAAATTTTGAAATTTATGGATGAACATTTTTGTATTTAGCATTGAACACGTCTGTAAAATTCAATGTTTCATGGAAAGCTGTTTGGTGTGATTCTATTTTAATTTTTCAGTACAAGAAAGCGATTAAAAATAGTGGGGCTATTGCATAGTTTTAGACTTTTGCTTTTTTTAATCCGGGTTTGTTTACAAACTTGTTTGTTTTAAAGCGTCATTGTAAAACTATTGTAGACAATCCTAAGGAAATAGATAGTCCTCACATAAAGGCATAGAAATCAAGGTAATCTAAAGGAAATGACCACTATCAAAAGGACTATCCAAAACCACATGAGCCTTAAGTATTATATCTATATTACATTATAATATTGGAAAATTTGCATATTGAAAGCAAATCCTATGCTATACATTACGCTTGATATTCCATTGTTTTATTACGATTTTACGTTACCTGTTTGCTAATCGTACAAACAGCGTAGGATATATAGGATTTTTATCATATGCAAATTTTTCCAAAGTGGTGCTATCTATTTAATAAATAAATGAATAAATATCTGTTCAGGGCGCGTTCATTACACTGAAAGGCGGTGACTTGACACCCCGCTTCACTACATTTGAATGTGTGTCACACCCTAACGTGCCCCCAATGGCCTATGGAAATAGTCTGTTTGGTTTCATGTAACCAAACTAATTACGGGTAAGCTAAGTTCAGCAATTATGTTAGAGACTTAGACCTGATTTTTGCTGACAGTATATCTTTAAAGCGTCATGGCACGTGGTTTTTGAGGTGCATATGTTTTTGTGCTGTTCGGTGATACTAACGTGCCATACCGCTTTACCGTTTCATATACTATAAGTTTTAGTGTTAGATGAGCTGATTGTTTCGAAACCAAAGAGTATGTATTTGAAAACTATTACTTGAAAGAGTTATATTTAATTGTTGACCATTGTCATATGTTGATTGAAGATTGAAGTATTGAAGCAAGTAACCAGGGTTGTAGGCTCTTGTGGTTCTCTCAGAGTTTTTTTGCTCATTGAAAGTTAAATCTACCTAATTTAGAGAGTTTTTAATTTTATTATTATTATTACATCTTTCATGTTCATTCATAGTTACCTATTCAATTGAGTTGCATGTGAGTTTGCGTTTTTCTGAATTTTTTTTTTTTTTTTTTTTTTTTTTTTTTTTTTTTGTTTGTTGTATTGTTTTATTACGGAACAGGAACAGTGTTGCTTTATTATGTCTTACTTATTGTACGATAGAGAATCTATTTTGTTATGAACAAGATGATGTTACTTGGCCATTTACGATTGTTAAGTTTGAGTTTGTTTAGGAGTAAGGTTGTATTAGTCGGTATGCTCACGGTTTGTTTTATAGAGTGTAGACTTTCTTGCCTTTTTTAGTTATACGTTATATATTATGTCGCACTTCGCACTTACCGTAGGCAGCTTATTGTTCTGAACTTTTATTTCACTACTTTTGCTTGTGATACTATACTGGATTACTGGATACTTCTCCTTGAAGAGTGGATGTATTACTCTCCTCTCTTCTTCTAGCTTGTGTTCTTTATGGGGTTTCCAAGTATGGTAAACATTTACAGTATTTGGAACTACACGAGAATATTTTTTTAATTTTTCGTATTATATATGCAGTTTCGTGCAGTAATACGGTATTATTGATAGAATCACACCGAATTTTGGGATACTTGGAAACCCCATTATTTCTCGCTTGTTTCTTTTCGATTATAAATTTATAAAACAACTTTAATTATTAGTGTAATTTAGCTATCATGTGCTGTTATGGTAGTGAGATTGAGAGTGGTTTACTTAGATAATTTAGATTTCATGTAACCTCTTATTTTTTTATTAGCGACTTACTGGTAGAGTTTTTTTGTTGGTTACTTTTACGTTGCGCCTATTGTTAGTAATCTTTCCGTTAGATTTTTTACGTCATTTTGTTTCGTTTCAATTCGTTGATTGATTTTTTTACTGACATTTTATGACTCGTTTTATATGCACTTGAAATATAGAAAGTAAATTTTTTATTAAATTAGAGGAAGATCTTGGGGAAGTTTTTTTTATTCCAAATAGTCGAGGAATATCCGACGTTCTGAATCTTGATCGAGGGCGAATTCTCTTTGGTCGACACGCCTGAAAAATGGGTATACACATTAAAGCGCGAGATACCGGCCGGTTTTCGAAACGCATTGTGGTTCTATCGTTCTTATGCAGCATATGCAAGTGAACATAAATTAGAATAAAAAATCGAGCTGAGTTCGAGCAAGATAGCATAAATACGTAAGAAGCCAGTTGTCCGCGTGATGCGTTTCAAAAAACGGCCGTTATTTCGCTTTAACAAAATCGAGAAAAGGTACTTGGAACATGGGGGACGTCGGAAGTTAAGAAAGTACGGTAGGCTCGTGCCGAGCCTGATTGTTAGGACTCCTGAAGTTTTAGAATGAAAGACAAGACAAACTTATCTTTATTCCTCTCACCAACGTTTCGGCTTCGGTGATAGGAATATGATGTAAATGTGGAAAAATTAGGGGCTTGTCGCATAGAATGCCTCGGATGTGGGAGAGGGACTTATATATAGTGTTAGGATATAGTGATAACATCACTCTAGTGATAAATAATAGAAATCAGTTATCACTGTGGTAACTGGTGTCTATTAGTGCTAACTGCAAACTGATAGTATTGTTGAACTACAAACCTGTATTCCTGTGTCACAAAACTGTGGTGCGGACTACTATTGTGATAGTACAAAGATGTGGATTCCTTGGTTTTTGATTTGTTGGCTGAAATTGTTACATTCGTCACATAGAATGATTTATTCGCTCATACTTGTATGTCCAGCAACCCATTGGGGCTTGTGCATTGATACGCATTTCCTATTTATCTTATGCAAATTGAGTGCCCGAAGCTTGCCGGACGGGCGCACACTTTGCATAGGATATGCGTATCTGCAAATTTGCGAACGTAGGTGCAGTGCAGCTTTATTGAGATTATTTCGCATTGATGTGTGCACAGTACTGCTCCTGTATGTGTAACTAGTATACATGAACAGTAAAGATAATAAAAACTAACTCACCGCAGCACTTTCGACAGAAACATGTTGTGCCCATACAACACGCAAACGTCAGAAGGACGAAAAGTACAGCGGTGGCTATTTTAACCCAACCGGGTATGTAGTTGAATACCTCGGAGAAAGCCATGTCACACTCGAAAGCGCCTGTAATTGGGCTAGGAGGTAGGATAGTGTAGGGAAAGGGAATTACCCGCCCCCAATGTGCGCGGCTGATGCGCCAGGGGTGCGCGAAACTATACAATTTGAGTTGGCGCACCTGTGGCATACTCTTGGAAGGGGCGGGCAGGTTCGCCAACTGAAGTTGCGAAACTTTGGCGCAGCCATGGCGCACAGTTTAAACTGTGAGCCTCCCACTTACCCTGTTCGGTGAACCCGCAGGTTCGTAACCTCGGTTCCATGACCTCATTCTCCTGTTGTCCCATTGGAACCAGTGTCCATTGTGGATCATTTTCTGGGTCCTAAAGGTCAAAAGGTTCAATAAACTAAATATTAGTTTATTATTAGGTTATCGATATGAGGTTTTTGTCGCCGAGAAAATATCACTTTTGTTGTTGTTGTTGTCCATAACTCAACTGCTTCTAAGCTGCTAATGCACTGCCTGCTACTTCGCTTCAGCTGGAATAAAACGTTTGCTGAAGTGGTATAAACAATACAATATAAACTATTGTCTTACTGACCAGTAATGGATAGTTTAGATATCCGCCATAGACCTTCCCATCGCCGATTCTAAATAAATGTAATAGGTTTTACGCTTTTTCTTTTAGTATGATCACAAAAAGCCTTTTGTTTTCAAATTTTCGGGAAAGGGTAAAAATGTTTCCCGGGAAGGATTTCTGTAAGGAAAGTGTTCCCGGGTGAATTTATTTGTCCCATGCTTTTATTTAAGAATGGTTTTGAATACGACCTCTGGATTGGGCCTTCTTCCTATGTTTTTCAAGCATAGTTTCTCTAGGTTTGATTTGTGAAAACTTTAATCTGACTGACTTGAAGTCCTTGAAGTCGTCTACTTCATCCGGAGTTAGAGAGGCCGATATATAGTAAGGAATGTGGTCAAAGTCAGCTGTTGCTTTATCCGCCAGCTTTGTCATATCGATTGAAGCAATCTTTGAATATCGACTGTCCACGACGACCAGAAACCGCCTAGAATAATCAATAATGTGATTTTGGATCGACAAAGAAACCATATACGGCTCTTATTAGCATGGTCTCAAGTCTCGACCAACGTATGTAAAGCACATACTTTATTTCGTGATATAATGCTCAGGAGTACTCACAACCCCTACCCTCATCTTTCGAAATATTGTGTCACTATTTTTGATGATTCCATGTGAATCTTCATGTCAAATATAGTAGGATACGATATTTTCTGATTTCAAGCGCAAAATTCACGCAGATTCATGTATTTACCATCGCCATCGAACCAACTTATATCGCAGTTGTCACTCCCGAATCCCTAATTGGGCATATGCTTTTTGGGCGTGGCATTGCGATTGCCAATCAGCGCGAAGGGGCGTGCCAACTGCGATAAATATTACTATGACTGCCCACGTAAATTGGAATTGTGTGAATTTTGCGCTTGACAATTAGAAAAAATTGCATCCTACTATATTTGACATGGACACCAGGGAATCACAAAAATAAGGGTGATGAATGGGCCTGACCCTTTAATACTCGCAAGTTCAATCATGTCAGCACATATCTCGTCGTTGCTGTGTTATTAGTCAATCGAAACATATAGTGATGTATTTCTCGCGGGACTACTGTATTTCGTAGTTAGAAGTGATTACTGATAATTTCTCAAAAATCCACCAACCATGCATCTGTGGACATTCTCCCCGGAGCATTCTGCAAGTCGATTAATCGTTGATGATCCAACTTGCCAATGTTGTCAACAAAAGAAGTGGGTGGGTTGATGGAACAAACGCGTTCCAGAAGGTTCCAAGGTCTAGAAGAAGAATATACTGTTTTGAACCACCCAACCACCATAAGGGAGCATGCTCTTGAAACGTAAAGTATTTATTTGTTATTTCAAGGAGGAGGGCACTTCGACTGTAAAATACACGCCCGTTACTTACACCTTTCAATAGAGCTTGTTCTAAAAAGCTGTTTGAAGCCATTTTCTATGTCGGAGCTCTGCTGTACTCTGATAACCTGTGGAAATTAGCATGAACATAAACATACGCCACGTGATACTGCTTCGAAAATGTACGCACCTTCTCTGTACTTGGACCCATTTATTCCAATGTCCGTCGACGTTTGCGCGAATCTGAAGCAATTGATACAACCCAAACTTTGCTAGCGCTATCGTGCGAACAACCGGTTTACGTTGTCTTTTTGAATGTACATGGAAAAATGACGCTGAACATCGAACTTCCCTAGCCTCTTGCCTGTGATTTGTCTGTGAGTTTTCTCTATTACCTTCACATAGTTTGCAATTTGCTGTCTTCATCGACATAAGGAATTTTATTAGGAGAATAGTGGTTCTCTATGAAAAAGTGTCTATGCTGAGGCCGTATTCACCAACATGCAGGGAGCCCTCCCTGGCCTCCCCAGGGAGCTAAAGAGTGCGTAAAGAGTGCGAGAGCAGAAGAGATTTAGAGAGCACGTGATCCCAGGGAGGGCTCCCTGTGTGTTGGTGAATACGGCCTCTGATCTAGGAAGTATTTAAGCGGGCTCACCGAAAAAGTGTACTCACGAGGACGACGAAGTAGGTTAAAGAAGAGGTGACATCTCCATTCGCATCCGAATTTTGGACATCTGAATTATAAATTGGTACTCTCTCTCTCTCTCTCTCTCTCTCTCTCTCTCTCTCTCTCTCTCTCTCTCTCTCTCTCTCTCTCTCTCTCTCTCTATGTCTCTCTCCCATTTTCTCTCTCTGGCTCTCTGGCTCTCTGGCTCTCTCACTCTCTGGCTCTCTGCTCTCTCTCATCTCTCTCTCCTCTCTCTGGCTCTTTCTCTTCTCTCTCTCTCTCTCTCTCCCATCTCTCTCTCTCTGGCTCTCCTCATCTCTCTCTCTCTCTCTCTCTCCCTCTCTCTCTCTCTCTCTCCCTCTCCCTCTCTTCTCTTTTCCCTCCCAAGCAATCTTAATTATAAGTTAAAACTAAATTTCCTCACTTCAGCTCCTCATCGTGCAGTTCTCTGGTCTCAATAACTGGAAAGTTTGAATCCTCTCAACGGGAATAACTGGAAAAGTAATTGAATGCTTTCTTTTATCTCCTCGTTGAATGTAAATAGTTGATTTCCATAGTGGGCATGCAAATTTTGTTCTGGCTTGCAAAATGACTTGTAAATTTGCATGTTTAACTTTGAAATCTACCTTGCATACGATAGGTTATTTTATTTGACTTCTAGTTCTTTAGATTCCTCCAAACTAAAGCGCTGAACCTTATAATGCTTGTTTTTTTGGAAGATCAATCCATGATCCTTTGATAAAAGGAAACTATTTGAGCACTTCATTCTCGTGAGCCTCCTCCTTTAATATTTTCCTCTTGTCTATGGGTACAGATGCGGTGTTTTGTTCTTTCATGGCAAAGGAACTGTAACGTGTAACCAGTGGCCGTATACACGAACAATGGGGGCTTCCCCGGTTGGGAAAATTTGTCTCTGCGTGTCTCTGATTCGTGTGATCCCTCTCTTTCTCTCACCTCCCACTGGGATCTGGGAGCATATTCCCAGCGTTCGGGCATACGGTCACTGGACACCTTACCTGATAGCTGACGGCTCCATGGACTTGCAGTGGCTGGAAAACTATAGAAGCCGCCGAGTCTGTCTCTACCACTATACGAGCTTCACTTACAGTGTATTCACCTGAATTAATATTTCGTCTCAAACAGTAAACAGGTAAACTCGAAAAGACTTGAATGCTACGCTACCGTATCGACATCAGCAGCGGTAGGTAGAGCTATAAAAACCCACCTTGTATCAAAGTAGAAAACACTGCCCACGAGCTCTTCATACGTATTGGACGTCCCCACTTGCCGCGGCTCTTTTCTGGCTATAAGGGGGCTTTTTAATTTTTCTTTAGCATCGATTCTCTTTAGGATAGAACATTTTGCTTTTGAGCCCGCCGAAGCTTATCGTTTGAAAGCCTGCGTTGATATTTACGTTAAATTCGACACATTTTTATTGATGAACTAACATTGGATGAAATGAAACAGGTAGGACTCTTGTCTAAAACGGTACGACATATGTCGCTTTAAAGTTGAACCGCTATGCAGCTCACCTCCGCTGGCGTGCTTATCGTCACATTGTACGTGCTTCCCGGCGAGAGATTTTTAATAAGAAATTCCGCTGGTTTTCCGACTTCAATGAAACCAGAATTCATGTATTCCTTGTCAACTCCGTCCATTGAGTGAAGAGTTTTGGCCTTTATCTGAAATGTATACTTTTTTTTAAAGAGGTGTGACACAGGTCTTGAAACGTATTGGGCACCTGTATTCGCATACTAATGCAAATGCAAATTACCCTTTGATTCGATTCAACACATTGTTGCACATACACATGTGCACCATTCTTATGTCTTAAAGGGTCAGGCCCATTTCAAATGACCCCTGTTTTTGATGATTCCATTGATTCCCAATGTGAAATATAAGATGCAAATTTTTCTAATCTTCAAGGGCAATATTCAGCAGTATTCAGCAATTTACCCTGCCAGTCATACCCACTATTTTATCGCATTTGTCACGTCCCTTCGCGCTAATTGGCAATATCTCTATTGGGCGTGGAATTGCGATTCGGCCAATCAGCGCGAATGGGCGTGCCAACTGCGAGATAGCTGTGTATGACTGCTCACGGTAAATTGTCTTCGAATTCTTGCGCTTGAAAATAGAAAAAATTATTGCATCCTACTATATTTGACATGGAGAATCAGATGGAAATCATCAAAAATAGGGGTCATTTGAAATGGCCTCACCCTTTAAGTGCTTATGTCTTAAGTTTATGTTTTTCCTTGTGTAATGTTTGTAAATTAATAGCATGTTTGTTTGTTTGTAAATTAATATGCCAGTTCAGAACACACAGCTATATATTTGGTCTAGTGAGAAGTACTTTCGCGTTTTGAAGCGCGGGGTCTTAGGGTTCCCTTTGGTTGCGTTCTTTTTTGTATGATTGTTAACCCATAATAAACCGTTATTATTAAGTTCAAACAAAAACCACATGTCATAACCATTAAGAGACATCGACCTTATTACACTGAAAAGGAAAATACAAAATGTTGCGCTTACCGTAAACTTCGCATTCGGTGTGCTCATCCACGTAGCAGGCCAAGCAAGTAAAAGTGAATTTGGTGCTTTCGCTTTTAGCTTCAGAGTATGAGTTGACGCATTGTTTGGCAGGGTATTATATACTGACCACGCCATATTTCCATATCCATAAGAGGTACCAGCCTGGAATATAGCATAACATACTGTAACCTTTACTACTCGCATCCAAAATGCACCGTGATACACAGCAACAAAGAATACCCAACAGAGCCTAAAACAACACAAGCAAAACAAAGGCTGGCCTTAAAAAACAAAGGGTCACACAAAACCCCAAAATCATGAATAGGGAATAATTTTTTCTATGGCGTGGGCAGTCATACCCAACTATTTATCGCAGTTGTCACGCCCTTCGCGCTAATTGGGCAATTTCTATTGGGCGTGGCATGCGATATTGGCCAATCAGCGCTAAGGGGCGTACAAAATAAATGTTGGGAAAATTGATATTCTATATATGTGTGAGCCTGAATCATAAATTGTTATAATGGGCCTGACCCTTTAATACTGATTTCTTGTCAGCCTGAATGTATAAGCTTATCTTCAGGTCAACATACCTGAATCGTCACATTGTATACGCTTCCTCTATTCAACCTTGATGCCAAATAGGAGGTTTTCGGAATCGGTACGTTCACGGAAATCTTCTTGGTGAATGTTTGAGTGCTTGGATAGAATTCGAAGAAATTGATCTGAAAATAGTCTTTTTTTTCTGTTTCCCAGTGACGTTCACATAAAAGGGTTGCCATTTGCTGTTGTCCAAAAGCATCGATACACTATCGATACACTACCCATGTTTGTAAAGAAGGACTTAGCGACAACGGGGAAACATGGAGTGTGCGCCGCGACGTCTTATGGTTACAACACTTTTTGGTGAGCGGCAAGCCATTCGCTCACCTGTTTTTACTTCCAAAGCTCGTTCACCAGACTATTTGAAAGGACGAATTTCCAAAATAGACGATGGAATAACACAAAGCGTATGAAATAAACGGATTTACTTGTAATGACTACTCACCAAGTATTGATTAATGATCACACTTGTTCCTGTTTGTGAAACATCTGGTGGGGCCCATGAGATTTCCAGAGAATCTTCGGTTTTATCATTTAGTTGTAGTTCAGTGGGAGGTGGAAGCCAGTCGAGTGCTAAATCAGTTAGTTTTCTTGTGTTTTTACCAATTTTTTTATTCCCGATGATGAACTATATATACAATAGTTTATTGATACACACATCGAAACATATGCAATCAAAAGTATTCCCTAAGACGAACGGCTTCACAACAGTTCCTACTAACAAGGGTCCAAAATTAAATACATACATATGGCTCAGGAACACGTAACATTCGTTAATTCTGGGAGAAAACAATAAGGTTACCTTACAGCTAGTTTATGAAAGATTGCGAAAGGCAAGCATATAGCAGAAACTACATCACATCGAGGTATAGTAGGCGGAGTTGTAGGTAACCAGAGGTACAGTAGTAGGCTGACTGACGGTAAATAACCGTGCTGCTCATGAACCTTTGTATAATTATGCTTACCTGCGAGCGACGTGGTAGCCATATTGCTACCGTACCACAGGCTCTCGTCTTCTCTGGAAAAAATTACGTACGTGTATTTAGTAAAGAGAGTACGTATAATTAAGTAACAAAAAAATAGAAACTTTACCCGCACAAGGGTAGCTTCTCCTTAGAAATGTGGAGAGTCCCACCGCAAACTCCACTCTTTGCGTTTCTAAGTTCTAATTGGTTAACGAGGAATTTACGTTATAAATGTTATTCAAGTACAAAAACCGCTCACCGAAACGCTTCAACGCTCACTCGATATGTCGTATTTCCGACAAGATTGTCAAAAGTATACGATCGTTCAGTTTCATTCAAGTTCACCGTGATCGAGTTGCGACCGACGATTGTAGAGGCTTAAATGGGTCTGATTATCCTTGAAAGGTTGGGTGGTTAGACATCCATATAATCACACTAGAGGAGAATATGGGTGGGTCTGTGGAGCGCGAGGAAGGGCTTAGGCTTAGGCTAGGCTTAGGCTTAGGTATGCATGTATACTATAAGCCGTTCGAAGAGCCCTACGGGCTCTTCTCCACTGGAGGAATCGGCCTTCGGCCGATTGGAGCTACAATTTAAAAAGTTAGCTCTCGTCTCTTTCTCCTCCCACACATTCACACGTCTCTGATTGTGGAAACTTATAATAATCAGTTTGATCACCACTCGACTAATGCTACCATGCAAATTTGCTACTGAAGGTGCTGTATGTAGGGCAGAGGATTATCCTTGTGATAAGCTAGCATAGCTCAGTAGGTAGAGCGTTGGACTTGAAGCGAGAGATTGTGTGCTGCTGTGGGTTTCCCGCCAGCGGCGAAGATTTTGTGTGTTTCATTCGATTGTATAGAAAATTTTCTTTATGAAAGGATTCGTTGCGTGCATACAAACAAAAGCAAGTAAACTCTTCTCCTTTATATAATAAGATAAGCACTACGATTTCCACGATTTCCATGTATTCTGGTGGACATCGTTATTCATGTACTGTATGCATTTCATTGTAGGCTTGCTTTCGTAAATATTGAAAGGTGAAAATTACATTCAAAATATTAGAGGGCAATAAATTCACAAAAAGTTCACTCACATGTCAACACAAATGCCATAAGTCGCTGTTTCGTGGTCATGTTGGCGATTTCAGTCGGTAATTGCCAAACAATTGTGATTTTGTCATTTTTCACGTCGTGCACTTCCACGGGCTCATCTTCGTCGAGCCATACTTAAAATTATTATTAATGTCCTAAGTAATTAACATTGAACATTCATGGGATACTGTACTGCTACCATAACTAGAAGAAAACAACGTGGTGAAGTAACTGTAGAAAGCCATAATTGGATCATGATTAGACAAATATGGCTACAGATAACTACTATTAATTAAGTTGCCGATCGGAGTTTAGTTTAGCTGTTTTCAATCCGCTATGAAACACTCTGCTAGGCTAGGACCAGCTAACAAAGCAGCTAACGATAAGCTAATTTTAGTAATATATGTTTTGATTTTGGCTATGGAACAATTATTTTTTTTTATCAAGGAAAATGAAACAATTGCCGAAAAACACAAAGACCATCGTTGGCCCGTTTTTACCGAGAAAAAAAAACCATTTGGAGACGTAGATAATAATAATAATAGTAAAAATGACGGGGTAAGTCTTGGAAGCACATACACCAAATGGGCTGGCCCACAATTTATTCTAAAAGTACCATAAATAGGAAGAAAACTCACGTGGCAGTAATTGCTGCTCGCCCACTGTCGAATTAATAAAAATAACATAGAGAATCAATAAAATTAGCGTTGTGCAGCTTCTCTTCATATACAAATTCTATGTTAGACATTCGTAAATCTTTTTTTTTTAATTAGAAAATCTTATTATATAAAGGAGAAGAGTTTACTTTTTTGTTTGTGTGAACGGAACGAAAATTAGAATATCTAAAGGCTATAAAAGGAGAGCCGGAGTCCAGTCTTGAACAAGCGAAATCCGAATCTTATTTCATGATTTTTCAAGATACGTTTCAAACCTTTCACACAACTGTGCTTACTGTTCCTGCATTTTAAACTTTGCAAGTCGCCTCAGGCGGCGATAGCCGTCTGGTAAATAAATAAAGTATTTCAGTATTACACAAATAAGTCAAAAATTGGCAGGGAGAAAATTCAAAAGTGTAATAAGATCCGCGTACGTTTCAGTAAAGTAATATAACTTAATAACAACTTCTTCGCGTCAGTATCACTTTCGCACTTACTTCTGTCTTTTACTTCAATTATTTTCTAAATGGTTGACAATACTACTAAGCAAGACAACAATTTCAGTATTAAAAATAAACAGGTGTCATGATAATTAACCAAGTAACCAATAATCATGTTATCAATCAACTAATTAATATACTAAAAAAAACTAAAAATATCAATAAAATCTTAGGAATTTCATTTTTCAAGGGCAACGTGCAATGGTTGCGTTGCACCGGGGAAAAAAGAAAGAAATCGTGCTATTGAGATACACTTTGACACACCCAAAAATCAACGACTTTTGATAAATGACATATAGTGCATTGATAGAACAATCAATACAAGGTGTTTATTGAATAAAGATAGGAATTTCGTCTTTTAGACTATTGCTAAATGTAATTTTTTGTCCATAACTATAACAACTTTGGACTCTGATTGTACTGGTTAGGTGTAGGGTAGGAACACATAATGGATATTATCTGAATATTCAAAGTTATTCATTATTGCTACAGTATTAAATATAACATAATAAATAAAGTATTAAGATGAAAAGGGATAAAGTACAAATCAAGCAACTGAAACAACAATATGGTTACAAAAAGTTTATTAAACTATTATTTTTCCAAATTTATTTTTAGGCCTTATCCTCAGTCCAACAAAACGAGAATATAACATAACCAGACTTTCCCATCTCACTATAAATACTAACATTTGGGATTGCAAGCTTAAGCTTATTGTTAGCTTAACATAAGCTTAGGTTAACTGCTATAACGTTGGGGTATCTGCAATGTAAAATGGTTACGGTATCTTATCCTTTATCCTAAATACTGTAGTTTGATGCATTTGTGTATTCCATCTGCCGGCTCGCACACGTACGACCGTGGACATATGCAAATTCGATGTTCTTCATACCGACATGAAGCGTCCAAATCATCGCAAACTGGAAAGAATAAAATAAATTAATGATAATTATTTACTCCGAATTTGCCCACCGAGCCTTAACCAACATCGGCAACTTACATGCAGTATTAAAATTAAAGCGAAATACCGGCCGGTTTTTGAAACGGATCGTGGACAACTGAATTCTTACGTTTTTATTCTAAATTGCTCGAATTTAACTCAATTTTTTATTCTGATTTATGTTCATTTATAAATGCTACATAAGAATGCTGGTGTCCACAATGCGTTTCAAAAACGGCCAATATTTCGCTTTAGAGAAATTAATAAATCTCTCACGCTTCCAGAGCGTGCACTTTTATTCAAGGGTGGTAATACAGTTTCAGTTTGCTTATGACATGTTCCGCAGATGTCCCAGAGCAGTAGGCGACGAGTTCCAGATGACAAATTTCTCGGCTTCTTCTAGAGCCAGGAGCGTTTTTCTTGGTATTTTTAACTCGCGATTTTTTGTGCTTATGGAGGGGGTTATCCAGGAAACGTTTCGGTAACCTTTCTGCGTAAATTTATTTCAGATATGCCCGACGCGTTATTTTAATTGTTGAACACCTGCAACTTGCAATGTTCAAAAAACTCACATAATAATTGCATTTTCTTCTCAACGTCGCTTCGCATCACGTCTAGAGCGTACTTTTTGGGTCGCAGTTCCTCTCTGAAAACCGTAAATTTTAGCCATCTAAGGTCATACTCCCCACTCCGATTCCCGCGGGAATATTGTCCCTGGGGGCAGAAAATAGCATTCTAATTTGAGAGACGCAGAGAAAAATACGGAAAATTCTCCATGGGGAATTGAGTGGTGAATATGACCTCAGATAGATGCGAGAAGTTATCAACACACAACACGTTGCGCATTTTTTCCCTGTTCTGAATTCTGACCCCTTGAATAGAATGAATATTTTGGCGTTTATTTTGATAGAGACACATCAAACCTCCGCAATACTGAAGAGATATACACATAGATTTTTTACATTATTTATTTATCTATTGAATAACACCGAGATGTGCATCAAATAATATGATGACGAGAAAGCAATGCACATATAACGAAACCATTTGTACTGTAGTCGCGTACTGTACATTACGCGAGTAGTAAACTATACTAAAGCTCTACTAACAACTAGTATGGTTTACCTCTCAATTTCCCTTGAGAAGTCATCAAATTCTTCAATACCGTAGTCACAATCTGGGGTCGGGAGTTGGATCCCGGCAAGAAAACGTTCGGTAGTGCCTGAATCAAAGCTTATTAAATATTATTAGATAATACCAAATGATGGGAAACACCGAGCTCTGATCTCTCTGATAGACGTCATGCTTACCCCTAACCATGATTGTAACTTACAGCGTCAATCTTGTTGTATAAAGGGGAAGAGTTTACTTTTTTGTTTGTGTGAACGGAACGGAATTCCACGTTTCAGGCATTTGGTATAAGTGGCGCAATCGCATTTTGTTACATAAGCTTGGAAAAGTATGCTGTATGATCATTTTAGTAGGATCGCCTGAGTAGTGGCCTCAGGTGGCGATATCCGTCTGGTATATAATATGTCAAACATTAATCGCCATTGGTATTTTTACCGAATGAATTAAAATAGCCATGTTGAAAACCAACTCACAATCGTCCATATTCCTGTAGACGAATGCAGATAGTGATAAATTGATCGGGAAGATAATTAGTAGAACTTGTGCCATTTGATTGTTCATATTGATTTATTGATTCGTTGATTAACAAAATAGGTTTAGAAATCCAGAAATTATGGTCCTGGCCGATCTAAAAGTTACAAAGGTAATTACGGATCGATTGCACGAAATTAATTACGTGTGAAAAAAGGGTAAATAAGAAGGACTGGCGAAATTAAGGCAGAGGTTTTACTTACATTATAAATTAGTTTCGCACAGGCATATTGCCGGACTGCAAATCTATATAACATCCGGTTTCTTGAAGTGTATGTCAATGCATTGTCATGCATTATGTGCAAAACAGTATCATTAGAATAAAGCATTGCGCAGTATCGCACAGTTAATTGAATACACTACAGTGCAAGAAAACGTCATATGTATATGTTTTGAAAACCAGTTGTTTACTCTCACTGGATAGGTAAATAATAAGAGCTGTAGTGAAAATTTCTTTGACAATAAACGAGCCACTCCTAGAGGCTGAGCAACGGCGAGTCAACGTCTTAATGTAAAGATAATTTATATTATAACGTCATTGAAACACTTTGTTTTCCAACAAAAGCCTAAGCAAACAAGTGTCTTCCAAAAACGCAATCGTCAATAAATCTACTGGCGCACGCGTTGCCTTTTTGAGGTATTTTTTCCAGTGTGTGGTAGGAACAGAATTGATGTTTTGGTAATTTATCTTATGTACTGCGGAACCCCATTCAAAACCACATTTTCACATTGTACAAATTCTAGGTTACGACGCAACTTAATTTTAGATATTCGAATTTATGGAGGCACGAAATTCAGAGTAAATAATTAAATATTGGGAAGGTAGGTAGACTCAACGTAATTTAATACCTAATTAAATATTTGCGAAGTACTTCGGCTTCGGGCATTATAATATTGCTCTCTCCCTTTGTAAGATAAAACTGGTGAGGTCCAGAAATAGATGCCTAGGAAACGTGCACTAACGGTATTTACGAAATTCGAGATCAGCGCCGATCTTCGGGCAATCGCCGCACAAGTATTTGGGTCGCCAATACGATGCGGCACACTCAATTGCGAGCGAGACGTGCGCGAATGGTGTGTCATATTATCCTAATTTATGGACATACAACAGTACAGTGCATTGATTATTCTTGAAAAGGCAGCTGGTCCTGCATATGAGGCATACAAAATATCGTACGCATGATGTAATAATGTGAATTAGTAATTGCTAGTTGTTGCTTCGTCAAGCTTCTTGGAACTAATCAAGCGAAAAGATGATAACAGAAAATAAATAAATAAATAAATAAATAAATAAATAAATAAATAAGCAATTTCAACACTTGATGTTAGACAGTGAAGTGATATTGAGAATTAATATATGTTTATCCTGTCCATATATGATGATTCATAATTATCCATTATCTTTATCTATGAACTGATGATTTTTATTATCTTGATTGTGTATCTTGTATCTATGTAAAAACATAACCGAAGAACCTGTGTCCAGATCACTATCCATACGATTTCAAGCCGTATAATAGCCTGTATTGAAACGCGTTCCGGATGCGGTCGTATGCAAATTACTGCGCGATTCTGCATAATTTTAGGCGATTTGCATAGAAAATATGAAAACGCTGTTGACCACAGTCTTTGAACTTCAAGCTCAATCAAAATGTATGTGCCTATGAAAAGTGTCCCACACTGTATTTCACTGCGTGAATAATGAATAGCTAGATATCGTAAAAACATAAGAAGGGTATCGTCTGCCCTGCCCGTTAAGAGGTAACTTCACGCAATTAGTTAATTAAGCAATTAGGAAATTAACTTTTGCATAAGAGCTTTCACTGTGATTTCAAGTGTTTTTTTAGTCTTTCGATCATATGTTACCTAAAACATAAAAACCTTCGGTGCCTGAGAACTTTGACATTCAGAAGCTAACGACAGGGCATCTAATCACTGAAGGAAGATACACACTAGTCGTCGGCTTAGGCGGAGGCTTACATACATCATTACTATAAACGGAAAGCTAGTTTGCCAGCTCAGCAAATTATTTCACAACATGAAGACATTAGTTCCTATTTTTTAGCTGTATATTGTGGTCACAATGTGCGTGCTCCATTAGTACCCGCTCCCAGATTCTGCATACTAATGTGCTTTTCGTAAATTTGCTCTTTATTTTCATCCACGAACAGAAGAGGGAGCTAGAAAGAGAGAGAGATGGAGAGAGAGATAAGGAAAGAGAGGGAGAGACAGAGAGAGAGAGACAGAAAGAAAGTGAACAAAGAGTGACGGAAGAAAGCAACGAAGAAGTAGTAGACTTATAACTGTACTCATTAGAATTCAGTGGAAAAATGCTTCACCGCATCTTTATGACGTTTATCACACGTGGTACGTGGGCAGGTTGGACATGATTTCGCGTGGTTACTGTATGCCTGGGAATTCATAATCTCGTTTATTGTGGCTAACAACGTGGACGTGTTTTCCATGCTAAATCACTACTGACCTCATATATGTTAAATGTTTATCATAGGAAGCTTTGGATAGACAGGAAGTTCGTGCACGTTTTTCAATGAATCTTATTTTTTGAGCGTGCTATTTTCCACAAGTTGTTCACCAACTGCCTTTCACAATATGAGCTTTCAAGTGACAGCTCGCCTGTGTGCACTGTGCCCAAGAAGTGATCAACTGATTATTATTGATTTGTCTATTCGCTAAACAAAAGTTCTCAACCAAAAATAGTGTCCATAAATAGCTTAAACACTTTATGAACCCCATGTTTGATAGTGGTCACTTCGGATAAGTGACCATGGATATACATACCACATGTGAACGTATGTTATGGTGACTTTTTTGCCTTTGACAAACATTCTATAAGCTTGTACGTGCGGTTAGTTGATCACTGTGATACAGTCATTATATTGAAATATTTTAATATTATGGAAAAAAAGATATTTGAATTTGCGGAAAAATGACCTTGGAACATGAGTGAAGACGGCAAATCCTACAGCTGAGGGCATATTCACCACTCCGATTCCCTCGGGGAAATAGTCCCTGGGGACAGAAAATGGCATTCTAATGTGAGACACGCAGAGAAAAAGACGGGGAATCCCCATGGGGAATTGAGTGGTGAATTTGGCCTCTGATGGTTTCGCAGACAATTTATTATGGTGAAACTCTGAAACACACGACATAGAATCATAATCATTGTTATGTCTATTATTTAATGCTTCAAATGTTAGTGCAAATGCACAGAGGTCATTAAAGGCCGCCTCAGCCTAAGTTTTATAAATTTTGGTTGCAAACGAAAAATTGGGGTTTCGGTCGAGCGGGGATCGAACCCGCATCTTCAGCTATCCGGGCCAATGCATTTACCATTATGCTACCGGCACCCACCACCAACGATTGTTCGCAAAGCGAGTTAAGGTCCGCAATGGCGTCACACAGTGAATATACAACTGCCCGGGCGGTATTACACCATTAACCCAGTAAAGATCAGCCAAACCTGAGAAATAAGCTTCAAATGTTAGTGCAAATGCACAGAGGTCATTAAAGGCCGCCTCAGCCTAAGTTTTATAAATTTTGGTTGAAAAATTGGGGTTTCGGTCGAGCGGGGATCGAACCCGCATCTTCAGCTATCCGGGCCATGCATTTACCATTATGTACCGGCACCCACCACCAACGATTGTTCGCAAAGCGAGTTAAGGTCCGCAATGGCGTCCACACAGTGAATATACAACTGCCCGGGCGGTATTACACCATTAACCCAGTAAAGATCAGCCAAACCTGAGAAATAAGCTTCAAATGTTAGTGCAAATGCACAGAGGTCATTAAAGGCCGCCTCAGCCTAAGTTTTAAATTTTGGTTGCAAACGAAAAAATTGGGGTTTCGGTCGAGCGGGATCGAACCCGCATCTTCAGCTATCCGGGCCAATGCATTTACCATTATGCTACCGGCACCCACCACCAACGATTGTTCGCAAAGCGAGTTAAGGTCCGCAATGGCGTCACACAGTGAATATACAACGGCCCGGGCGGTATTACACCATTAACCCAGTAAAGATCAGCCAAACCTGAGAAATAAGCTTCAAATGTTAGTGCAAATGCACAGGGGTCATTAAAGGCCGCCTCAGCCTAAGTTTTATAAATTTTGGTTGCAAACGAAAAATTGGGGTTTCGGTTCGAGCGGGGATCGAACCCGCATCTTCAGCTATCCGGGCCAATGCATTTACCATTATGCTACCGGCACCCACCACCAACAATTGTTCGCAAGCGAGTTAAGGTCGCATGGCGTCACACAGTGATATACAACTGCCCGGGCGGTATTAACCATTAACCCAGTAAAGATCAGCCAAACCTGAGAAATAAGCTTCAAATGTTAGTGCAAATTGCACAGAGGTCATAAAGGCCGCCTCAGCCTAAGTTTTATAAATTTTGTTGCAAACGAAAAATTGGGGTTTCGGTCGAGCGGGGATCGAACCCGCATCTTCAGCTATCCGGGCCAATGCATTTACCATTATGCTACCGGCACCCACCACCAACGATTGTTCGCCAAGCGAGTTAAGGTCCGCAATGGCGTCACACAGTGAATATACAACTGCCCGGGCGGTATTAAACCATTAACCCAGTAAAGATCAGCCAAACCTGAGAAATAAGCTTCAAATGTTAGTGCAAATGCACAGAGGTCATTAAAGGCCGCCTCAGCCTAAGTTTTATAAATTTTGGTTGCAAACGAAAAATTGGGGTTTCGGTCGAGCGGGGATCGAACCCGCATCTTCAGCTATCCGGGCCAATGCATTTACCATTATGCTACCGGCACCCACCACCAACGATTGTTCGCAAAGCGAGTTAAGGTCCGCAATGGCGTCACGGGGATCGAACCCGCATCTTCAGCTATCCGGGCCAATGCATTTACCATTATGCTACCGGCACCCACCACCAACGATTGTTCGCAAAGCGAGTTAAGGTCCGCAATGGCGTCACACAGTGAATATACAACTGCCCGGGCGGTATTACACCATTAACCCAGTAAAGATCAGCCAAACCTGAGAAATAAGCTTCAAATGTTAGTGCAAATGCACAGAGGTCATTAAAGGCCGCCTCAGCCTAAGTTTTATAAATTTTGGTTGCAAACGAAAAATTGGGGTTTTTTTTATAAAACTTAGGCTGAGGCGGCCTTTAATGACCTCTGTGCATTTGCACTAACATTTGAAGCTTATTTCTCAGGTTTGGCTGATCTTTACTGGGTTAATGGTGTAATACCGCCCGGGCAGTTGTATATTCAGTGTGTGACGCCATTGCGGACCTTAACTCGCTTTGCGAACAATCGTTGGTGGTGGGTGCCGGTAGCATCATGGTAAATGCATGGCCCGGATAGCTGAAGTGCGGGTTCGATCCCCGCTCGACCGAAACCCCATTTTTCGTTTGCAACCAAATTTTAAAACTTAGGCTGAGGCGGCCTTTAATGACCTCTGTTCATTTGCACTAACATTTGAAGCTTATTTCTCAGGTTTGGTGATCTTTACTGGGTAATGTGTAATACCGCCCGGGCAGTTGTATATTCACTTGTGACGCCATTGCGGACCTTAACTCGCTTTGCGAACAATCGTTGGTGGTGGGTGCCGGTAGCATAATGGTAAATGCATTGGCCCGGATAGCTGAAGATGCGGGTTCGATCCCCGCTCGACCGAAACCCCAATTTTTCGTTTGCAACCAAATTTATAAAACTAGGCTGAGGCGGCTTTAATGACCTCTGTGCATTTGCATAACATTTGAAGCTTATTTCTCAGGTTTGGCTGATCTTTACTGGGTTAATGGTGTAATACCGCCCGGGCAGTTGTATATTCACTGTGTGACGCCATTGCGGACCTTAACTCGCTTTGCGAACAATGGTGGTGGGTGCCGGTAGCATAATGGTAAATGCATTGCCCGGATAGCTGAAGATGCGGGTTCGATCCCCGCTCGACCGAAACCCCAATTTTTCGTTTGCAAACAAAATTTATAAACTTAGGCTGAGGAGGCCTTTAATGACCTCTGTGCATTTGCACTAACATTTGAAGCTTATTTCTCAGGTTTGGCTGATCTTTACTGGGTTAATGGTGTAATACCGCCGGGCAGTTGTATATTCACTGTGTGACGCCATTGCGGACCTTAACTCGCTTTGCGAACAATTCGTTGGTGGTGGGTGCCGGTAGCATAATGGTAAATGCATTGGCCCGGATAGCTGAAGATGCGGGTTCGATCCCCGCTCGACCGAAACCCCATTTTTCGTTTGCAACCAAATTATAAAACTTAGGCTGAGGCGGCCTTTAATGACCTCTGTGCATTTGCACTAACATTTGAAGTTATTTCTCATTTTGGCTGATCTTTACTGGTTTAATGGTGTAATACCGCCGGGCAGTTGTATATTCACTGTGTGACGCCATTGCGGACCTTAACTCGCTTTGCGAACAATCGTTGGTGGTGGGTGCCGGTAGCAATGGTAAATGCATTGGCCCGGATAGCTGAAGATGCGGTTTCGATCCCCGCTCGACCGAAACCCAAATTTTTCGTTTGCAACCAAAATTTATAAACTTAGGCTGAGGCGGCCTTTAATGACCTCTGTGCATTGCACTAACATTTGAAGCTTATTTCTCAGGTTTGGCTGATCTTTACTGGGTTAATGGTGTAAAACGCCCGGGCAGTTGTATATTCACTGTGTGACGCCATTGCGGACCTTAACTCGCTTTGCGAACAATCGTTGGTGGTGGGTGCCGGTAGCATAATGGTAAATGCATTGGCCCGGATAGCTGAAGATGCGGGTTCGATCCCCGCTCGACCGAAACCCCAATTTTTCGTTTGCAACAAAATTTATAAACTTAGGCTGAGGCGGTCCTCTGTGCATTTGCACTAACATTTGAAGCTTATTTTTCAGGTTTGGCTGATCTTAACTGGGTTAATGGTGCTGTGTGAAGAACAATAGCGGGCATTGGCCCGGATAGCTGAAGATGCGGGTTCGATCCCCGCTCGACCGAAACCCCAATTTTTCGTTTGCAACCAAAATTTATATTATTTAATGATTATGATGCTATAATACCCTCGAGTCGAACCCCCATTTCAACATTTTAATAAAATGTTTTACTTTATATTTCAAGCCAAGGAAGGCCAAAAGTCCAAAAGAGGGCAGACAAGCAGACTAGAGCTGACCTAACCTTTCCGGTACGTGATATGCGCAGAGTTCAGAGGCCGTTTTCACCAACACGCAGGGAGCCCTCTCTAGCCTCCTCAGGGAGCATTCTCTGGCCTCCCCAGGGAGCTAAAGATGTGTAGAGAGTGCGAGAGCAGAAGGGATTCACAGTGCTAGTGAGCCTAGGGAGGGCCCCCTGCGTGTTGCTAAATTCGCCTCAGTTCACTGACAGTTGGCTCAAGCCTTACCTTCTTAACCACCATAACCTTTCAGTAGTCGTCGTGAATGTCACATATATAAATAAAATCCTCCATTTCAATTGCAGGATTAGCAACTCCCATAATATTAGTTTAAAGTCAACAAAACCCGTTGTGCCAGTTTATGATTTGTTCACTTTTTTTCTTAGTTCAATGCTAAACTTGCCCACCGAGAAGGGAACGCACGCAGCTGGATGCATACAAGCAGCATTCGTTTTTAAGTCATTTTTATGCTTCACCCCACCATATATAAGTGGGGTCAATATTTGTTGAACTCGGTTGAGAAACATATTCACCCAAGCTAATTATGCAGTATTTGGTAACAATATTGATCGTCTGCTTTGTGTCAGGTAAGGAAATCATAATATTCATAATCAACAGTTTATTTTATTTTATGTTCAAGAATTCTCATTGCCCGGGTGATAATTGACCAGCTAATTAGAATAATTGTGCCCTTCTCAGGATACAGTAAGATGCTGCGTGATTAAAGGAGAAAGCGGCAGAAAAATTACAAGTAAAATATGCGAAACGCACAGGAAGTAGGCGACCTAAGTGTAGCTCCACTCTCGCTAGGGCCAGTGTGTACCGAGCGGTCCTATGCTAATTTTTGTGTTCCCGCTACGGGTCACGCACGTTCCGGACGATTTGGTTTACATAACTGGGTAAATGCATGTTTTACTTTTACTTTATTTCAGTCACAATGTCTCTGCTCTCCGGCTGTACTGATCCCTTTGATGACTGGACTAATAATGGGACGTGTACCACTGACTGTGGTGGTGTGGGCTGTGGAAGTCTGAAGCAGACAAGGCCGTGCAAGGTGGCATGCCTTCTGCAATGCGTCGGGTTAGTTGATGTATAGTAGTCCTTACCAATAGTTTAAAGCAATACAACAGCCGGTTATTGATACGGATTTCGGATAACTGCATTCGAGC
>JAANDG010000809.1:0-55143 GCA_036852015.1 Pelodera strongyloides | reverse complement strand
GATCTTCGTTCGGAGAGGTTTTGCGATTTCGTTCTACCCTTTATTTTTCTAATCTCTATTCCGGTTACCTCAGCAAGTGACTGATGTGGGCAGTATTCCAGAACAATCCATCTCTCATCCATTACATAGCCACTGAAGTAATTATTGTTTATTGCAGGAAATTGCTCAAGACAAAAAAGATTACACCCATTTGTTTCGATCAGAAAACTACAATGCTGTTGCGTAATTATGCCAATTAAGCAAGTTTTTAGACGCAATCCGAACAACGAACAGTGAATGCAACTTGTTATACTTTGCTGTCGTAATAAATGTTTTGTTATGTTATATATCGTACGCAATTTTTGGTGTGAGGGACTGTAAGTGAAAATTATTATCGATACTATATAGCCTAGCTTAAGCGTTTTTGTAATTGCTAGAGTATTTGGCTTACATAAGCTTGAGAAGGTTTGGGTGGTGGAGATGAACAAATTGTTCCAATTCTAAGAGGAATTCGTCTTGTATTCCGGCCGTTTGTTTTAGAAAGCTCTTCACAGCCACATCTTGTCCTGGGATAAGTTAGTATTGCGTACAAAATACGATGGGTAGGATGGCCTGGTGGTACAGAGCTCGGGTGATGTTTACGCTGCAAAACTCTGCTGCGGGGTCGATAGCCAGACAGTTTCACCCTACAATCCGTGCCTGAACTCATCTCCCTTTCGTGGAGCAGGGAAAATGAATCTTTTGGATTCACAGGCTAAGGAGATGGCACTGCAGATGCAAGTAGTTAACGCTGGGTTTAAGAAGCGCAGGCAAAATTCCATAGACGTTGACTAACAATCTCGCTATTTGCTGGGCTTTCGTCCAAGGGGAAGGAGAGTACCGACTCGTACTTGCTAAGATATTACTTGAAATACATAATTTATATTGTTTTGCATTCGGGGCTAGCGAGCGGAGCGAGATAGCTCTTTTTGGTTCTTTATCGGGGGTCAAACGTGCAAAGAGGGGGTGTTTAATTAAATACCTAGACAATCATTCGACTAAACTACCGGGTAGCATTCTAATACATATTCCGCTAACTTGTTTTAGCTTCTCCAAAAAGAATATTTGAAATCGGTTATGTTTGAAGGAAACTACTTTAAATTTTGAGCGTCGTCCCAAGTTTTTTCTTGTATATATGGCTGGCTGGGTATGTGGACAAGGTTTTTGGCAGACCAATATATATATGGGTATATGGTATAGCTTTCCTTACACGATAAATTCCCTTATCGATAAAATTTCACGATAAAAAATGATCGTGCACGAGTTCTGACTCGTGGCAATACGCGCATTTTTATCGTGTCGTGTAAGCTACAGTTATGTGCACGATAAATGTTTTCGCGCGTTATCGTGTAAGCGCGCATATACGATAACGATAAATTTTGTCGTTATCGTGTAAGGCGTGTTACGCAACACAATAAAAAAAGTTATCGTTATCGCGTAAAATTTTTTTACACGATTACGATAAAAATTACGGTATCATACAAAAATTTGTGAATTATGCATTGAGCACACTTTTTTTCTTTTCACGAATGATTTTTAAACGTTACTCGGCAATGTAATACGAAAGAACGGCAATGTAAACTCGGCAATGTAAACGTTACTTTTTGTGTTGGCATATATTATACCTCATTCGAAAGGTCTTTTCATGTGCTGTCAGAAACCGCAAAGCTCGTTTTTCTGTGCGCTCGTTTTTACGGACAACTCCCAGGGAACTAATTGAACGGGGAGAAAACGCTGCGCATTTGTAATCACAGAGCTTTACGTCGCATGGTTAGCAGGTTGCACCCGCTCTTGAGCTCAAATTTCGGTAAAGTCGAAAAATCATACGTGAAATTGAGACGCTAACCAAGCAAACAGCTCTTACATAGTCTCTAAAACATTACATTTAACAACGTAACAGAACTGAACGGTAACAGTGAGCACATCATGGAAAACAATTTATATAATAAAAAAGCAGGCGCAAAAAGCACGGGAAATACACCAAATTCATAAGCAAAATTTTCATAGGCGATTTCCGCTTGACGAAACGAGTCGATCATCGGACACTTCGTCTTCGGCGGACCCTGGAAAATAAGGCAGAAACATCAGTGCACCAACTATCACAAAATTGCACTGGTCACTGACACTTACTAGTGTTACAGCGCCGAAATTGTACGTATTCTTTACCCATTGTAGTTAACATAAAGGCGCACGGATCAACAACAAAAAATACATACCATCCTTCCAATTAACGTGCCCATTTCCCGCGCGAAGCGGGGTCGACACGACTTGTAGGATACAATGGATACGGTCCGGCTATCGCATGCCTACGGCGCTCGGTGATTTTCTTTGCAAACATACCATCCAAAAACAAAAACATACCATCCAAATATTCCAAATTCCTGTTTGGCTCGTACGAGAAGGGGAGAAGGATGTCGTCCTAATAAGGTAAGTCAGTTCGCACAACGTTGAGGCATCAATTGAACTGAAATTAAAAATAGAAGAGGTACGTATCAGCCTTTTGCAGTACGCTGAGTCCTCAACTGAATAGTTTCCCATCAAAAGGGAAATAAGGATAGGAGTGCATCAAGAGACAGGTATTAAGCCAGTGAAAAAGGCTCCAATTACAAAGAAAATAACAAAGAATCCTCATTTGAGCCTCCCTCCATGTCATATAAAAAATTAGCGAAAAAATTGCTTATTTTGCATTGTTGTATCCCGTACATCTAACTGTTACCACTTGTTTTAAACAGGGATTCACGCTCCTATTCAAACTCTTTACGTAATCAAAGACCAAAGTGGATGTTATAACATCAGTGGGGGTTTCGGTCCAAAAATGTGATAATGATAATCCACTATTTGCCAAGGCCACCTCTGACTCACTTTGGCCGCCCTGTTTTGTAGGACAGACGCCTATTCATTAGACCGACAGTTTCCTAAAAGAGACAAAAATTTCAGCTTTGCACCCGAAGCGGACGCAGTCCACAAGCACAATAGACAATTTCAAAGAAAACACTCACGCGTTGCTCGCTTCCTTCAATTTTTCGTCTCCCAATAATCCCATTTATCGCGGTACTCAGCTCAAGTTCGCTTTGTCCACTCATTCCTTGCAAATCTAAAGAAACCCACAAAAATAATGGATTATAAACACTAGTAAAAAAAGACGTCCATAAGACCACGTCTTGCGTCCAAAAGGAAAAATCATTACCCAGAAAGCCAAGAGATAGACGGTATGAACGTAAATTTGAAGCTAGAAGGCAAATTAGACAAGAAAACAACGGATGCAACCAAACATAACAATTTAAAAGAAGAAAAATTTAAATAAAAAATAATAAAAAATAGTGCGCAATTAATGCAAACTTGCACAATGTTGCGTCCCGCCACGGACCCCCTGACCCGCGCGTGACTTCTACGGTGTAAGCTCTCCAGCGGACTAGACAGAAAAAGAGCTCATAAGGTCAGGGCTGAAATAAAGCGGAAACGGGAAAATTTTGTATTGGCATGTAGTATACCTCATTCGAAAGGCATTTTCTTGCACTGAAAGAAATGAGAAAGCTCCTTTTTTGTAAAGATCATTTTTCGTCTAAAGATGGGGTTGGAAAGCAAACCCCCGCAAACCCCCGAAAGCAATTCAACGGGGAATAACGCCTGAAATTACGCACCCACACTTCTAGTTTTCAACTTTTCGTTACAATCATTGTTCCATCTGCTGAAAACTACCTTTAGCAACTTGTCTCATTGCTTTCAAGTGAAGAAATTTGCTGTCAGTTTTGCTCCACCAAAAATATTTCAGTTAGCCAAAATGGCAAAAATAACCGTTGGAAAACAAAGATAATGTTCTCAGTTAGTAAGTTCAATGAGCTCTTTCCGATGAGCTACACAGCAAGCTTCAAAACTTTGCGGTAATACGTTTTTTGTTACACGCGCAATTTTAATTTATCGTGTAAGGCCCCGCCTCCTTATGGGGTTTGCAAGTATGCCAAAAACCGCGAGTTTTCCTTGCAAGTATCAATTCGCAAAATCGTGTGCTTTTTACACAACTTTACCGTAACTTTGACATATCCGCACTATAGAAAATCCGCCATCAAAGACATTTTTTGTTGAACAATTGGTCCCGTGGCGATCGGTCGTAAAAACTGCCTGTAGATATGCTCGTGTAGTGCCAAGATACGGTAAATTTTTCGATACTTGCAAGGAAAATCGGGCATACTTGCAAACCCCATAATGCGCGCAAAGTCTTACGGTAGGCGAGCGCGCAATTTTTTTTATCGCCCACTTTTTGTTATCGTCTTCACGATAAAAAAGTGTGCGCGCGCAATTTATTGTGATCGTGACCGATTTATCGTGATAAATTTTTGGACATTTATCGCCCAGGGACGCTCTAGTATATGGGTATGTGGACAAGGTTTTTGGCAGACCAACAGCTTGCCAGCAAAACGACAGGTGCTTTGCTGCGCGACAGCCTATATAGCGTCTCATTCTCTTGCGAGGTATACTGCGGGCGCCCTCTAGTCTGATCGTTCTTTGTGTTCACGCAGCATTGCAATCTTGTGGGAGAGATTTTGTGTAAATCAGAAGGTGCCTTGAAAACGATGACCATATCCATATATCTATTGTACTTAATTTGTACAATCATGTTTATACGTATTAATAATGCTAATACTAATGTTAATGCTTAATTTTAAAATAAAATAAAAACGACTTATTATTAGATCAAAATATTGTGTTAGTATGTAACTGTAGATTAGGAGTACGATAGAACCGTACTAATTGTAGGACCCTACTAAACTTTTTTGTTCTTCCGGTATTTCTTGCAGGATGTACGGATCGAAAACCTAATCCAATAATGATCGAATGTCTCAAGTGTTTTATACTCTTGAGTATTGTGATTAAAGATGAAATGTGAAATGTGAAAGCGTTTGGCAAAGCTAGATCCCTAGGGATCAATCAAGTTGATAATAAACAATCACAGACATTTGATTGATTTCTGGAAAACGGAATAATCGCCGAAACCAGAGAAGACCGTCGCTGGCCCGTCACCCTATGGGTTTCACCGAAAAATGCTTTTGTTGACTGGTTGGTGACAGTTTGGTGACCAGTTGTGACTGCCGTGACCAATTAGCGACGGTTCTCGATGCACCTTGGTCACCGAATGGGCTAGACCATGAAAAAATCGTGAACCGTCACCAAATGGGTTTACCTTCGTACGTAAAGAGATTTTTTCGAGCTGTTGGAAATTGACTTTGTTTCTCTTTGTCAATTTGCCAAACGTTCCGATCTGGGGGTCTAACATAGGAAATGGACGAACCCAGTTTGGGACGGTTCACCTTTTTGTTTGGGCAGCCTTTCGGTGACCCCTTTGTGACAAGGTCGACACCGTCATCAAATGGTCACTATCCAGTCATCAAATTTTCTTCGGTGAAAAGCATTTGGTAATGTATGAATTACAGTATGAAATGCAGCTTTCGGCTTCAGGATTGCATATCTACTAGTTTTTTTTTAATAATCAACGTGTTTATTCCACTATCATTATCATAGACTAAGTTAACTTCAAAAAGTGGGTGGTCTTTCCCAAATTATAAAGTATCTGAAAGCTGAGCATTGCTCCATTTACGCTACGCTAGGTCGTAGCTGTGGTCCCGAACAAATTGTACTCATTCTTCAATGAATGATATTTAAGAAATAGCTGCAAAAAGAGGCCAATTTTTATATCGTGAAAAAGAGTTTAAAGTTGAAGTTTTTGGTTCTTTTTTATAACGCGCAAAAAGTGAACAATTCTTTATGTATATAATGGCGTACTGTCGTGCTCGACAAAATTCAGAAACAGCAAAACTAGACCGATTGATCCCTTTAAAAATCAATATGCTAAAAACTCAGCATTTTATAATTTTAAGAAATAGAACGTTAAAACAAGCAGAACCAAAAAATGCGGACACCTGTGTCGGTGACAGACAATCGTAGAAAATTTCAAACGCTTTCTAGTTGTACTTCAGTTTTATGTTCTAGTAATATTACTTTATTCCAACGATTGGCAGAGCATGCACACGAAACTCTATTGTGAACTTATGACTTCTTATAATTACAAATAGTTACACTTTTGTGCAGGTTCTATTTGCATTAGTTAAAGGGACGGGCCCATCAAAATAAACCCATATTTTGCATGTTTTTATAATTTGTATAAAGGGGGTTTATTATAATATATGTACACTAAATTTCTTCTAGAGTTTATCCCGCTGAAATTTTTCGGTGTCGATAAACTCAAAAGTATACCGTAGAAGACCAACAATTGCATCCTTATTTCCTTACCGCGTGTCCCGGGGGAATGTGGCTATATGGACAGATAGTCTCCCGGGTCCCAATCAGAGCGAGGTATCCTCGGGAGACGCGGTAAGGAAATAAGGGTGCAATTGTTGGTCTTCTACGGTATACTTTTGAGTTTATCGACACGGAAAAATTTCAGCGGGATAAAGTCTAGCCGTAACTTAGTGTACATATATTATAATAAACCCCCTTTATACAAATTATAAAAACATGCAAAATATAGGTTTATTTTGATGGGCCCGTCCCTTTAAGCAAGTATTTGAACAAGTCTGACGCCGCATTTTTTGGTTCTGCTGTTTTAACGTTCTATTTCTTAAAATTATAAAATGCTGAGTTTTTAGCATATTGATTTTTAAAGGGATCAATCGGTCTAGTTTTGCTGTTTCTGAATTTTGTCGAGCACGACAGTACGCCATTATATACATAAAGAATTGTTCACTTTTTGCGCGTTATAAAAAAGAACCAAAAACTTCAACTTTAAACTCTTTTTCACGATATAAAAATGTAATATTGTTTTTCTTTTTTTTTATAACGAATCTCTATGGTAAGGAAAAGATCATAAAATCGCGTAACCTGCCTTTGTATGTTCCCTTGAAGACCAGCGCTTGTGCTCCATTGCCGAGCAAGGTCTCCTTATTGAATAATACATCTTCCGCTTTCAGAGAAAAAAATTTGTTGCGATTCAACCAAGAAGGATGTTTGCTCCTAAAATATAATTTGCTTATGTACGAATGCTTATTTCAAGGTGTGCCCTCATTTACTGAAGTTCGCTTCATGCCCCGTCTCTAAAACGACTACAATGACAACTGTATTGCTGCCGCAAATGTTTCCCGTTAAATGCGAAAGCTGGCGAAAGGGTCAATTAAACACAACGCTAAGTAATCGTGAATAAACTAATGATGAATATGGCCATTTCGTTGAAGTGCGACAGGTGGACCTCTTCCATTTACCAATTTACGCACATATATTCCAGTAAATGAAAATTACAATGTTATGGGTTCCTTGTTTTCGTCTCCTTTGAAATATTTCTTGATTTCCTTGTTCAGTTCAACCATGAACGGTGCTCTGAACCGAAGATTGTTGAGCTCCGGGCTAAGGCAACAGTCCGTTAGACTAGTGCATCTTGCACACAAGGTTTTCCTGCATAGCAAAGCATGATATATTGGATATTTCTCCTTTTCTTCGGTGAAAACCACTGAACAAGAGTCGCAACGAAACGGCGTCCACTTTTCAAACGTCAATACGTTCAAATCGTCCAAATCCGGAAATATATGAGCGATTGGAATAATTCCGTCATGAAATTGCATTTGTCCTAAATCGTCACCACAGGAAGCGCATTGTAAACGCCCACCAAACATGCACCGTCCGTGGGTTTTTGAACCTTCACCGCATCTTGAACAACCATACACCCAATTGAGGTTGGCGACACGGGGATCCAAGAATGATTTATTCTTAACTGGCACGTAGTGTTCACGAGAAAAGTAGTCGTGCAATTCCCTCATGATGCGCTTTATGCGTTTTTCTGGCTCTGGCAGTGTTCTACATGCACGACGGGTCGTATTGTAGGTTTTGTGGTGCTGCGATATGCATTTCGGATCCCTGCAATGGAGCCCATCCGGACAATAATGAACTCCACGATTCCCATCGTATTCAAAGGGAGTATGACAATAGATGCAAAAAAATGGGTTCCACTTTCCGAAATCCAGGAGGCCGACCTCATCGGGACAAGCCCGGGAGGCGAGCAGTATCGCCGCGTACAGTTGTTTCGAAAGCGTATTATCGAACCCTGGGTCACAACGTAGTCTGTCGCAGCATTTTCCCTCCTTCATGCATGCTGCACACAATAGTCGCCAACAATAGTCGCAGAATTGGTGCAACTTGTTTTCTTTGCAGATGGAATATTGAGGTAGTTGGTTGACACATGTCGCATCTTAGGCTTTCCAGTAATAAACCCCGACCTGTAAATAAGTTCATATACAACAACAAACGCCACAAAATTTTTCTAAATTGGATTATTTTTTATCCGGAGCAATCTACGTTATATTTAGCAAGTTCTGGGTCAGGCCCGTTTCAGCTTAACCGTATATTTTTACCTCCATCTGGTTCTCCGTAAATAAATAAATAAATAAATATATATATATATATATATATACCAGCCGTTCGAAGAGCCCTACGGGCTCTTCTCCGACTGGAGGAATCGGCCTTCGGCCGATTGTTTCCCTATTTAAAAAAGAATTGCTACAATGTACAAAGTTAACTCCCATCTCTTCCTTCTCCCACACATTCACACGTCTCTGATTGTGGAAACGTATAATAATCAGTTTGGATCTCCACTCGACTAATGCTACCATGCAAATTTGCCATTGAAGGTGCTGTATGTAGGGCAGAGGATTATCCTTGACATAAGCTGGCATAGCTCAACAGGTAGAGCGTTGGACTATGAATCGAGAGATTGTGCGCTGCTGTGGGTTCGAATCTCGCCAGCGGCAAAGATTTTGTATGCTATTTGCCAATAGAAAATTTTCTTTATGAACAGGTTTCGTTATGTTCACACAAACAAAAAAGTAAACTCTTCTCCTTTATATAATAAGATACTGAAAAAGGCAATGTACTATACCAAGGAATTTAACGTAAATACCGCCCACGCCCATAGGGGTAACGCGCTGATTGGGCATGCTTAGGCGGGTTTTTGAGCATATTACTCAAAGAGAAGCGGTATCCTTTTTCGCATTATGATACTGGATCTTAAATGATCGACAGAAAAGGTTACCTTGTCGTTTGTGAAGTTTTCCATGTGCATCGCTATCGAGGTCGGGTTCTTCTGCGTCGGACGATGACGTATCAAAAGCATCAGAGGATATATCAAAGAGCCCGTCCTCTCTCACGTGGAGCATACACGTGGCTCGAGTTCTAGTAATCATTCGTGAATGTTTACCACAAAATATAATTGCCCAAAGCAACTCTATGGCATCGCACTCTAACAAAAAAATTAATCTACACGAAATGCACTTGTCAGGAAAAAACATGAACAGGAAAAAAAGTCGTCGTAGACAAATCTATTTTTAAAACGTTACTGTTTACGCCAATTTATTTCCAACTCACAGAGTTTCTTCGGTTCCTCGTTTGAAAAAACGTTTGATCTTATTGTTCAGGTCAACGATAAAAGCAATCCTATGAAAACGTTCGGGTTCAGCGTCTGCATCGTTGCCGCACTTGGCACATAATGTTTCCATGTTCACCTTGTCATATAGTGGAAAAGTATTCCACTCTGTAGTGAAAATTGCTGAACACTTAGTACAACGGAACGGTGTCCACTTCTCAAATGTTAATTGCTTCAAGTCGTCCAGATCGGGGAATATCTGTGCTAGGGAAATTTCTGTCTTGTGGTATTGCGGTGCATCCTCAATATCCTCAACGTTCGAGGCACACGAGCGGCAAATCAATTGTCCATTCCATATTAATTTTTCGGAGGAGTTCCCGCCGGTTCCGCATCTTGAACAATAACAAACCCAGTTGAGTGAGTCAATTCGGGGATCGTCCAATGATTTTTTCCTGACTGGCAAATATTCCTTATCGGAGAAAAATGGACGCAAATCATTCATGATATGAGTAAGACGGTCCGTCATACCGGCTTCGTTTTCACAAAGGGAGTGTGGACATTTTCCCATGCACATTGGTTGCATACAATGAACAACACACTTCGGATAGGATGTACAACAGTGAATTTCGCGACTTCCACTGAAATCAAATGGAATATGGCAATATTCACACGCAATTGGATTCCACTTTCCGAAGTCAAGAAGTTTGATCTCCTCCGGACAAGCAAGGTTGTTGAGCAGTATGGCCGCTAGAAGTTGACTGGGAGACTGAAGAGCGCTCCCTGCGCTTTCATAACCATGTTCCCTTGAGCAGTTTGAGCACACGAGCTTTCGACTGTCTATGCAAAATCGCGGCAAAATGCTTGTTTTACAGATGGAGAACTGGCACGGATTCTCACACACATCGCATCTCAGGCTTTCCACGAGTAAGGTTTGTCCTGTAAAGTAATTTTTGAACTAACATAATAGTCTAGCATTAAAGGACAACATTTAATCCTTCGAGAGTAAAAAGTTACCTGTTTTTCTATGTGCTGAATTGTCGATAAAGTGTTCTTCCGCATTTGTCAACCAATCAGGCATCATATTATAAAGCCTGCCCTCATCCATGCCCAAAGCTGCTAATGGTTATAATCCTTTGTTAGCGCGATAGCGCTAACACAGTTTTGGTTTTATTCTTGATTCGTGGCAACAATATTTGTTAGCGAGACAGTGGTGGATGCTCAAAGAAAAGCTGTATCCGTTTTCTCGGTAAGTATTGTATCTTCACCTACAGAAAAGGTTACCTCGGAGTTTGCGACGTTGTCTATGAAGATCGCCGTCAAGGACAGGTTCTTCTGCGTCGGACGACGGAGTATCAGAGACATCAGAGGGTCGCTCCTCTCCCATCATTTGGAGCATGGGCATGAAGCGAAATCGATTATTTGTTATTCGTAAATGTTTAGCACAAAATACTATTGTCGAAGGCAACTTTTAGGCTTTGCAATAACAATAAATTAAAATTAATGTATTTATTGAACACCAGTCGGCCGCCGCCGCCTAAGGCGACTTTCCAATACTATGGATCATACCATCATACGTCGCAATGTTCCGCTGGGCTATATAAGTTAGGAGCAAACATTTCCCTCAGAAGAATGGTTTCATTTTTCTTTTTGAAATCTATACCAATATCAAACAGGTGGATTGAACTTAGTTTTAGTATGCCCATTTATGAAACAGTTGACTGTATTCCTCCTAAATTGCCTGCAAATGGTTGGACTAAATAACGTTGACAAAATTCCAACGCCTAGAAGCAGCGGAATAAGTGCATGGCTGATACGCCGCAATGTTTCGCTGGGCTATATAAGTTAGGCGCCACATTTCAATGTATGAAATGGTCTCAGTCTCGTTGTTTTCCTTTTTGAAAGCGAAATACCACCCGGTTTGGGTTTTTTCACCAAAAATACTAGGAAAAAAGTTATAAAAGAAAATAAACATAAAAACACAAACAAATAAGTGCATATTGAGTAAAAATACTAACAATCATTTTTTGCGATTTTGTATGGGAAAATTCGCTTTGCGCGATTGGCCGATTCTTATACTAGTACCGAGCTGTGAGGATCGCGCAATGGGCCTTTTCAACTTATCACACACTCCGCTGCATCCACATGACGAAATATTGCCAAAAATCTGGAATTTACTGGGGTCTCGATGTATGCCGGACTTTGCTTCCAAGTATGGCTTTAATTACCTTAGACTGGTACACGAGATGCGATTTGATACTTGGAACTTGGAAGCAAAATACGCTGTTTTTTGCCATACATCGAGACCCCGTACAAGTAAAGAATGGGCGTGGTTATTGATGTAACGAACGCACTGATCTTTCCTCCGCCCCTTTTTGTAATTTTTTTCGGGACAGACCGCTATTTCGCTTGAAATCTATACCAATATCAAACAGTGGGATAGAACTTAGTTTTAGCATGCCCATTTGTAAGACTGTGGACTATATTCCTCTTAGATTGTCTGCAAATGGTTGGACTCTATTGTAAAGTCGAAAAACAATTCCAAATCCTAAAACGGTATATATAATGTAGCAATATAATGTAATTTTATTAACTCACAGAATATCATCGTCTGCTCTGTTGAAATATTTCTTCAGCTCCTTGTTTAGGTCGACGACAAAGTCTGTTCTTACTCCACTGCGTGTTCCATGCGAAAATTCATTGGCAGCATCTCTGGCGCATTTTACACATAGTGTTTCCGTGCCCAAATATAATGGATGAGTCTCAGAATCATCGGAGAAAATATCTGAACAATTAACACAGCGAAACGGGGCCCATTTCTCAAAGGTTAATAGTTTCAAATCATCCACGTCGGGGAATATATGTGCAAGTGTTATTTCTGTCTTGTGATAGCGCACAATATCCTCCCAATCAATGTCCGTCTCCACTAGACAAGCGTGGCAAACCAATTCCGTCCCACACATAAAAGGGTCGGCGATGTTACGATCAGTTCCGCATATTGAACAATAATATAGTCTTTTGAAGGGGTCCATTCGAGGATCGTCGAAGGTTTTGTTTCTGATTGGCACATATTCGTTACCGAGGAAATAGGGGCGCAATTCATTCATAACATTAGTAAGTCGGTATGTCATCTCTTCCATATTTTTACAAATATCATGAGTACATTTTGCTCTGCATGCTGGTTCCATGCAATGGACGACACCCTCCGAATAAGTTGCACAGCAGTGAATTTCGCGATTTCCATTGTACTCGAAAGGGGTATGACAATAGGTGCAAGCTATTGGATTCCACTTTCCGAAGTCAAGGATTTTGATCTCCTCCGGACAAGCCAGGTTGGTGAGCAGTACGGCCGCGAGCAGTTGTTTCGGGCAACCGAGTGACCATTCCTCGAGTCGGTCTTTCTTTACACATTCAAAACACAAGAGTCGCCAGTTTAAGAAACAAAATCTTGGCCCATTGTTTTCTTTGCAGATGGAGTACCGGCAAGGCTCGTGACAATAATCGCATCTCAGACTTTCCAATATTATCATTCAAATAGTGACTGAAACATTTTTCTGCTTGTTATTGGAAATTGAACAAAAGCGCAACGAGGAACAAGGTTGTAAGAACAGAGGGTCTCGCCTACAGGAGTGAAGTTGGAGCAAGAATAAATTCACTTTTTGATAAACTGCTATGCACGACAACACGACAACTGAGAACTGCGTCCTTAAATTTTCACGTAACTAAGGATGGTCAAATGGAGAGATAGAGACAGAGAGTAGGAGCAAGAGAGGGAAGGAACATACAAGCGAGAGAGAGCAGAGAGAATGAGGGGCTTAGAAAAAATAGTAGGAATAGCGCAAGTTGTCTTTTTATCGTTGGAAAAATTCTTTTTTTTTAATAGGGTAACTGGGTAACAATCAGCCGAAAGCCGTTCCTCCAGTCGCAGAAGAGCCCGCGGCGGGTTATTTGATAAAACAACGAAGGTATTTCACAAATAAAAGTTTTTGAAGTACGCTTAAACCATAAAGGGGATGGAGAAACTCTTTGTAAAACGTTGTGCTTGGTAAAAATAATCAACAGATGCATATGATAATATCAGCAAGTGCAGTAACCCATAATGTACCAATATTTTATTCCAAATTTTCAGTTAGAATCAAGGCAAACTGGGAACAATGGTATAAAACATAAAAAAATGCTTGTATTAGTGAAATTGCAGACGGAACGCAAATGGAATACTTATTCTGATAAGATAATCTGTGAAGAGTTGTTCCGCAATTCTTATCTCTTCACGGCAATGGAAAGAAGTAACTCGAAAGATTGATTTTCCTTTCTCATGTACTATATAGCAACGTTTTTAAATGTAGCTTGGCAAAAAAAAACAAGCAAAGTTGACAGCGTTCAAAAATACTATAAAAATGTGTCAAGACCACAACTGCCCATTAACCAACACAGTTCGAGGAGAGGTTCCTGCGGAGACGATAACTGAGGACTAACGAACGGCCTTTCAGCCAATTATTACAGTCCAGTTCATCTACCATTCCCATGGCATTCTGCCCGTTTCTTGAGCATCATCTTCCCGTCGGAGCGAACTACTCGAGTCGTCTTCCTTAAACATGTACAATACTAAAGTATCTATCCACAAAATGAGTTTCGTGAAGCTCGCATTTTTATCGAATAACCTAGAAATAGAAAAATGCTCACATGAAAGCCACAATTTCTCAGGCCTAAGCTAGTCCGGGTACGGGATTGTGGAACAAAAACAATTGACACTAGCAATAAGTCTATATTTTTACTAACACATACACAACCATGCTCCGCTTTTTCCAAAGTTACCATCGGTGTATCGGTGGTTAATCGAGCAGCCGATTCTCCGTCTAGTGCATTCGTTCTTCGGGTTTGATTGGCCGTTTCCTGTTCAATCTTTTCTAGTTCGGACGATTTCTGAAGAGTATTCTCGTCGCTGCATACAGTGATTTGATTATATTGAGACGTTATTTTTTATTTTTGCAATGACAGTACCATCAGTCTTGTGGGTATATGTATTGTACTTAGTGGCTGTGGTACTCATCTACAACTTTACATTAGGAATCCTCAGATACCGATCAGCAGAAAATCCACCCACCAATTCAGTTGGTGCTTGTGCTAGATATGTATTCTTGTCCATCATTCGCGTAGTACCGCTTTCCACTTGATAGTGATGATTCTTGACTTTCTCACTTGCCATTTTCACTAGCTCCGGCCATCGCTGAATATCAAACGTCCACAACTATACGTATACAGACAATTATTCAAAAACTTTATTTTATAAATTACTGCACATGCTCAGTCGACCGTCTAGGCCTTTTATGACGGAGAATATTTTCAGTTGCAGCGCGTACAATTGTGTATTACAGACAATTCCTAATTGTATTTATTTTTAAATAGTAGTGGCGAACTAATAGCAAATTTCTTGATGAGAGACACCTACATCTGCATGTCTTTTTATGGCATCAGCTGCTTCTTTCCATAGGCCATTTTTGAGTCCTTCGAATGATGGCCTCTTCTCAGCATTAAAAGAGAGGCACATTGTGATAACTTTGTTCACTTCGTCAGGTAACGGCACCAATTCAGGAAGGCTCAGTTTTCTGAATGAATATTAAAGGCTGTTTGTTTTTCTATTTATGTGTGGAACTTTGTGATTCCAACAACTTGGTTTTTGCGACTTACCCGAGACGAATGTTATCAGTGGCCCAATTTCCATCAACTCCAAAGTAGGGCCGATGACGTGAGCACAATTCCCACAAAATCACGCCAAAACTCCAAACGTCAACCTTAAAAATGGATGGCGGTCACTTCAATCGTCGCCTTGCCTAATGGTTTTGCTCTGTCATACATCGAAACACTGTGGTTAGAACTCCGAATGTGTTGGAACTTTCCCTCATGTAACCTAGAACCTTCATTTCTTTTCAATCATGTAACCTTCTTTCCATACGCATGTCCAGCGATGAGTTCGGGTGCCATATAGCCCCTTGTCCCTATGTTTCCTGTCACGTATGCCGTGTTCGTGAGGTTGCCGCTTCTAGATCGAGCGAAGTCTCCGATCTGTAGAGTCCAGTCAGCAGCGATCAGGATACTGTAAATGTGCAAAGATACATCTCAACCACCAGATTTGTTGAATTCGTTTTCAATTCAATTCTAGGATTATTCCGCCCCGAAATGCTCTCCCTATGCTTAAAAAGCAACGCGCACTTACTTGTCTGGCTTTAGATCTCGATGCGTCACCTCATTCGAATGCAGGTACTGTATTCCTTGAATAATTTGGAATGTCCATTGAGCCAAAGTTCTCCAATCAAGGATATTGTTCGGGCTCAGATCATGGATGTACTGAAATTGTAGACATATGTGTAGACATATGGATTGTGCAGGAATTGTAAAACTGTAATGTTTGTGATAACGCTAATGTGATGCTCGCTCATTCTGGCAGTTTTGGCCAGGACTAGTTAAACTAATACCTCCAACTTAGAGCAACTTCACTCGTTGGCGTGCCGATTTCTCTCTTCTGTCTTTTTCACCTTATTTGTGTTACACAGGATCCCCTACTCCGATGTTATTTTATTATGTTTTACACAGGGTATTGAAGTAACTCACATCACTAAGAGTCTGATTTGGGCAATATTCCAGAACAATCCACCTCTCTTCTAATACGTAGCCGCTGAATTGAATCGTTTAGAAAATTTTTTACTTGGCATAAAGCAAATGATTTCAGTTGCGCTAGAAATAACTCTCATTCGCATGAGTTCCGAGAAAACAGGCAATCTATAAGCGAAAGGTTTGGGCACACAGAAAAAAAGCTACCCAAAAGCTTGTTCCGTTTCGATCAAAGGCCGCTTTTTCGCCGTCCACTTTTTTTACAGTTTAAACATGATTTGTTTTCCTGTTCTTTAACCACGGAACTGGCGGAACTGATAATGAGCAGCGTCAGCTATATTTGCCCTTTTTCAAATGAGACCCGAAAAGGCTTTCTCTAAGGTGTGTTTAAAACGTTAAATTTATTTTTAGTTTTTGACCATTTTGACCCTGATTATTAGGTAATACAAATTTTGCGATGGACAGTTACGTGAGCTTGAGAAGGTTCGGATGGTGGAGATGAATAAATTGCTCTAATTCTAGGAGAAATTCGTTTTGTGTTCCCGCCTTTTGCTTCAGAAAGCTCTTCACTGCCACATCTTGCTCTGAAATAAGTGTACAACACAAAACAAATTTCATACCAAATACGCATGCATACATATCTGCAGCACATGAATATCGTACTGGAAAAAACTGCTGGCCCCTCAGATTTTGCCCCGTGCACACTGTTTGTTCTCGAAAGAAAGTAAATAAACAAAATGTTAATACCTTTGTACGTTCCTTTAAAGACCTGTGCTTGTGCTCCGTTGCCAAGCAAGTTCTCTCTGCTAAATGAAACATCAGAGGCCGTCAGTTCAAATTTTTTGTTACGTTCCAACCACGAAGGGAGTGCCTTGCTGAAACAAATACTATGTGCTCTTAAATGCAAACGCGTCTTTAGATACTGATTGTATTTCAAATAAACGGCAAAAATTGTTTTCCTTTTCCTTATAGCTTCGATGTATGCATATTTGGTCGTGTTTAAAGCGGTACTGTACTTTTTTTGGGTTTTTGCGTATTAATAGCTTGAAGAAAAACAAAACCAATGGCAAAAATCAAAATAACAGTAAATCCACATTCATGCGGTCAATTTTTATTTTATTCAGTTCTCGTCAAGGCTACTTCAGAAACTAGGTACAATATTGATTTAAGTTCCTACTACCATCTGTGATCTAACTTACCGAGAAAGAGAATCGGCGTGTACTGCTTGTTTTCCTCCGTTAAAGTATTGCTTTATTTCCTTGTTCATGTCGACCATGAAGTTCATTTTGATCCGACGATCTGGTTGGCCTGGCTCACATCGGCATTTTTTTCGACTATCACAGATTGCGCACAAAGTTTTGTCGCAGAAGGCATGATAAATTGGGTAATTCTCTTTGTCTTCAGTGAAAACCACTGAACATGTGTCGCAACGAAACGGGCTCCATTGTTCGAAAGTCAATTCTTTCAAAGCATCCATATCCGGAAATATTGCAGCAAGTGGAATGCTTGATGCGAAGTTGCCCTCTCTTGACTCATCCGCCTCTATGCACAGATGGCAAACCAAATGCCCATCACACAGGAACATGTTCGACGCTAGCATGTCGCCATCTTTTCCGCATCTTGAACAATGGTAAAACCACTTGAGATTGGCAATACGACGATCCACCAACGACTTATTTCTGACTGGCAGGTATTGAGCCGGAGAAAAATAATTGTGTAACTCTTTCATGATTAGCTTTATGCGTTCCGTTATCTCTGGTATGTTTTTACACATGTGGGATCTATCGTTTGCATTCAAGCTACATTGTGATGTGCATTTTGGTTGCATACAATGGAGCCTGTTTTGTCCGGTTGAACAGCAGTGAACTCCACGATTTCCATCATATTCAAAGGGAGTATGACAGTAATCACAAAGGAATGGATTCCACTTTCCGAAGTCAAGGAGGCCGGCCTCATCGGGGCACGCTCGGCTTGCGAGAAGCATGGCCACGTGTAGTTGTGTTGGGCCAATAGGATTGTTATCGGGAGGCCATCGACTGTTGCAACAATCACACGTCATTTTCTTGACGCAGTCGAAGCATAAAAGTCGCCAACACGTTGCGCAGAAGCCGGGCAAAGCATTAAGTTTGCAAACGGAAACCTGACATGGTTGTTGACACGTATCACACCTCAGGCTTTCCAGAAATAAATTCTGACCTGAAAATAACATAAAATCATGCTACATAAAATCATTTAAAAAAATCATGCTAAATATAGGTTTATTTTGATCGTCCCGTCCCTGTAAAGGAGGAAGTTCACGAGAATTAAGTGCTCAATTACTTTTGTTATACCGAAAGAATATGGTAAATAATCAAACGTAACACGCATAACAAACCTTGGAAATACAAGTTAAAGGAAAAGGAATGGTAGTTTTTTATCTACCATCTTTTCTTTAAATTGAATGTTTTAAATAAACTCACCCTGGGCATCTTTTTCCGATGAGCTCATCGTATGTATACCGTAAAGCTGCAGATTTGCAAGATGTATACGCAAATTTAGCTCGCATTTTTCTTTCATGATAAGTTTGCAGAGACAGCTTAGCTTCTATCTTGTAATAAAAATTTATATATGAACACAATATGAACATTTCGTAAATATAGGTTCATTTTGATGGCCTGCCCCTCTAACGTGTATTTCCGTGGTTTGTTATGGATGTTATTAGTGATTATTTACTCGTTTATTCGATAAAAAGAAAGTAATTGCGCACATAATTCTCGTGAGCCTCCTCCTTTAACAAAAACAATAGTCACAAGTATAACGTGTTATTTGACAATGGGCAGCGTACATCACTGATAGATAATATAAACAGAACTTGACGAAAGGAAAACTTACGCTTGAATGTTGCACCATTGCCAAGAAAATGCTTTATGTTGAACAAAACGTCAGACATGGTCTCTGGAAAGAGCCTGTTTACTTCTACCCGAGAGCGCACTGGCATACTAAAATTAATAATTTAATAATTTCCGTTATGTGAGAACAAACTATCGATATAAGATTACGGCCATCCCACAGGCAGTTGAGGAATACCTTTTGCGTAAAGTTTCTCCTGCTCCATATAAAAAAACCTCAGTAACCTCCTTCTGGACGGTACTTTTTCGCCAAGAACTTTACAACATGTTTTTCTCTCGTGAGCTTGCCCGTTAAATATTCAACTCACAGGGAAGGGTCCTCAGTACTTCTTTTGAAATACTGCTTGATCTCCTTGTTCAGTTCAACGATAAAGATAGCCTGTACACGGCTATTTGGCCCAAACCCTCGCTCAGGGCCTGTTTCTCTGTCGCATTCTCCACACAATGTTTCCATCAAAACGTCGTATAGTGGGTAGGTGTCCCTCTCACCAGTAAACACGTCTGAACAGTTATCACAACGAAATGGTGTCCATTTCTCAAATGTTAATAAATTCAAGTCATCCACATCGGGAAATATCTGTGCTAGCGCCACTTCTGCTCCGTGATAATGCAGTACGTCGTCATTTTCGGTGTGCTTGTTCGCTTTTGTCAAGCATGAGTGGCAAAATAATTTCCCATCAAACAGATAGGTAAATTGTTCTCTGCTTTTAGAATCGGTTCCGCATATTGAACAATAATAAAGCCATTTGAGGTTGTCCATGCGAGCATCGTCGAATGATTTGTTTTTGACCGGTACGTATTCCTTATCGGTGAAAAATGGGCGCAATTCATTCATTATAGCAGCAAGGTGGTCTGTCAACTCTTCTATGTTTTCACAAACATGTTTTGGACAGCTTTTTCTGCATATTGGTTGCATACAATGAACAACAACACATTCACGGTCGTACGGATAGAGTGGTCCAATGAAGGGTCCACAGCTTTGAATTTCGCGGGCTCCGTTGTAATCGAAGGGAATATGGCAATAGTCACACGCAATTGGGTTCCACTTTCCAAAGTCGAGGAGGCTCGCCTCTTCTGGACAAGCTCGGTTAGCGAACAGAATGGCCGTTAGAAGTTGGCTGGGACACAGAATTGTGTCTCTCGGTATGTGCTTTTCCATGCAGTCTGAGCAAACGAGTTGACGTCTATCGATACAAAATCGAGGCCCTAAACCTGCTTTGCAGACGGAAAACTTGCACGGTTCGTGGCATATACCACATCTTAGACTTTCCAGAATAATCATCCAAGCACAATGTCTGAAACATGTTTGTGTTGTTGTTATTGAAGAAAGGACGAAGCGCATTATACAGCGAATAAATGTTGAAAAACGATTATAACATAACACAACAACATTTATTACAAACATAAAATGTCGCACAAGTTTTGTTAAGGCACTACCACAATGAATAACGATGAAACGTGAAAATGTAAATCTGATTAAAATAAAAGCTCCAAATAAAAACATTGTAGATTTACAGGAATAGGCGAGGGTTACTCTCAATCATAAGTCAAGTTCTATGGACAAAACAGTGTCTGCGAACATTCCTAGTCACATGAGGAATTATGATTTTGATACGGCCACGTCTAGAGGACATATTAGAATTCCTGAATTTGTACATTGAACGTAGATAATGGCCGCATTTGCCAGCCAATATTTTTCTGAGCATTCTAGCGTCTGCCTTCCTACGTCTATCTGAACTAGAGGGTGTATCATTGTAAGTAATTGGGAACGCATAAAAATTCGCTTTGTAAATGTGTTGAACCGATCTAGGGCCACCTTATCCTTTTTCTTATATGGACTAAAGACAACCGAGCCTGACTCTAGAACTGAACGTACATAAAGAGAATGTGCAAGAACCAAAAGGTTTGCCTTCCGCGTTTTCTGAGTGCGAAAGAGAGCAAACATTCTTTTTCTTTTTTCTTTTCTTTTTCTTTGGGCACAAACAAAGGAAATATGTTTAGAGAAGGATAACTCATCTGTCACAATAAATCCCAGGTCTTTAAGCTGAGTTACCTTTTAACAACCGAATTACAAATGTACTGCGTTCCCTTTTGGCGAAACGCCAGGCGAAGGTAATGGCGAAACGCCTGTCCACCCGCACAGCGAAACGCCAAACGAAAAAATTTTCGCCTGGCGTTTCGCTGTTTTTGACCAAACAACCAGCGTTTCGCCAGGCGCTTCGCTAGTTTTGCTACGAATAGTGTACCATGCTCTCGCAGTATATGGAGACGACATTCTAACAGGATAATTCACCACTCAAATTATACCGCAGAAAACTAACACATAGTACAGCATCTTAGTTTATAACATATATCAAGTAGCATTATATGCCAAGCAAAAACAAACACACCGGCGTGTAAACAAATATCAACAAACTGCATAAACTGGCGATTCGCCAGTTGAATTTACCTTCGCCAGGCGTTTCGCCAGTGGAAATTACTTTCGCTAGGCGTTTCGCCACTGATGATTATTTTCGCCAGGCGTTTCGTCATTAAATCACCTTCGCTTAGGCGGATTAGTCAGTGCAAATATTTTCGACGGCGGATTAGTCAGTGAAAATATTTTAGACGGCAGGTTCGTCAGTGAAAATGCGATTCGCCTAACGTGAACCTAGAGTAGTTCACTTTTGGATTGTTTCGGCCAATGTACAGTGCTTGGCACTTATGAGGGGCCAACGGTAACTGAAACTCGATTGTCCAATCATGCACCAATTTTATTGCGCGTTGAACTAAAATTCAGCAGCAGAGGGTAAATATAAAAAGAAAAATAGAAAATAGTGTTTGTTGAAAAATGGTATTTTCTCCGATAATATGGTCATTAGACTAGCTACAGGTTGCCAGCAAAACGCATGTAAAACATTTTATTTCAAATTGACAGCAAATTACGATTAGATGGATTTAAACCGAGCAACGTTATAGATGTCAGAAAACAATGTATATATCTTTGTACGAAGTGGAACGGGAATAGGGGATGGAACAAAAAAAGAAAAAATATATTCTGATAAGAATGTTTGTGTAGCTTCGCCCCGCAATCCTTATCTTTTAAAGGGACGGGCCCATCATAATAAACCTATAGTTTGCATGTTTTTATAATTTGTATAAAGGGGGTTTATTATAATATATGTACACTAAGTTGTGGCTAGATTTTATCCCGCTGAAATTTTTCGGTGTCGATAAACTCAAAAGTATACCGTAGTAGACCAACAATTGCACCCTTATTTCCTTACCGCGTCTCCCGGAGATACCTCGCTCTGATTGGGACCCGGGAGACTAACTGTCCATATAGCCACATTCCCCCGGGACACGCGACAAGAAAATAGGGTGCACTTGTGTGTCTTCTACGGTATACTTTTGAGTTTATCGACACCGAAAAATTTCAGCGGGATAAACTCTAGCCGAAATTTAGTGTACATATATTATAATAAACCCCCTTTATACAAATTATAAAAACATGCAAAATATGGGTTTATTTTGATGGGCCCGTCCCTTTAACTACGACGAAAGACTATCTTGGGAGACGTGCATTTTATTTCTACCATAGAATAGTCTATGGTGTATCAAAGTATGACAAACCCTTGCAAAAAATTGTCCCGTGGCTACCTGCCGCTAAAACTGCCTGTAAATATTATCTATTCTCATGCAGTTCCAAGATACGATAAATTTTTCGATACTTAGAAGCAAAAATCATGCAAATTTTGCCATACGAAACCCTATGATTGAGACGATCAAAAGATTGCCAAAGGTTGCCCTTACAATAAGATAACAAGCTTCACCACGCAAATACTGACAAGGGACCAAACTACAAAACACACAAATACGAACACTAAACATAATCAATTAACTCCCATTTCATAATTGAGTCGAAGGACGAGTGGCAACGATGGGCCCTTCAACACAGTATTTTATACTGAATAATAAAAATCATTGATTTTAGTCAACTAGTTCCATTCCCACGGCATTTTGCCTTGAGAATCTCCAACTTCTTCGGCATTGGAGTTATTCGCCGCAGGCTGAAACTTTCTTCTATATAGAAAACATCAAGAACTGAGCAGATGGATAAATAAAATAAAAAAACCAGGCGCAGGATAAACAGGATTAGACCTCACGGGCTCGAAAATGAATACATCAAAATATTTTCATCAGTTTGGTTCCGTCGGCGGATTCGTCAGAAATAAGACTCACAATCAGCGGTCCTCCATACCGTGCAAAGAAAAATATTCCTACCTCGGGTTCGTCAGACACAGACACTGCGCCCTTTGTGAAATTATCTACTGTACTATTTCGCCTCGCAGCAGGTACTCGCTGTCCAGCCCGTTCCGAAGATAGAACATGCCGTTGCGTTTCGTGCTATAAAGTCAATTTTTCACATGTTACTCCATCCACAGGTATCATCCAACATTCCGAGAAGGGAATATGTAATACCAAATTACCGGCTTACCATCTGAAGTTCGCTCGTCGATGCGTAAGAAGATGAGATGTGGCTTCGATCCCTGTTACCAGTGCTGGAGAAGACATTTTCCGTGATCCTTACCAGTTCATACCTATGCGAACTTGCCGCATAGTGTGCTTGTTTCGCTATTTCGTGCCATTTCTAAATATGTAAACCTGTGCTCCATATAACACCGATAACAACAACTCACTAAAATTATTTTGTGGTTTAACATCTCGTTGGTGAATATTCCACAAAATTAATATTCGATTTCTACAAATTAATGCCTCAGCACGAGACATGGGTCATAACTAACAAATATGTGCCTCTCACAATCAGACTCACACGTGAATTTTTTCGAATGGAGGCGGACGCTACGTTCCATTTGATATCGCGGAACGAAGGGCGGCTTTCAGGATCGAAGGAAAGGCAGCTGCTGATAACAGCATTTACTTCGTCGGGCAGTGGTTCCAACATGGGAAGAGTCAGTTGTCTAAACGGCTCAAACTCGCACAGCTTATATATCATGAACGAAAGGTGGAAAAAATCGAAAGCCGTTGACCTTGGCTCATTGACAATGGATACTTGAGTCCCGCGACGGCAACTGAGAAGCATGGACCGAGTTGACGTCTCCCCCCCCCCCCCACCGCTCCATCTTGTGAAATAGGCTAACCAGACACGCCCCAAACCCAGAGACAGCCAAATATTGACTGCAAGTCAAAGCATAACCAACTTGTTACGAAGCTTCTCGGTGACCCACTCTCCATCAAGTCCATAGAATGGACGATGTCTTGAACACATTTCCCACAGAATTACTCCGAAACTCCAGACATCAACCTAAAATGCGATATTCTCAATGTCCTATTGTCTCTCGCTTCAGTCTTTCTCACAGCGTTGAAGCCGAAGGCTTTTACTAAAAACAGAGAAACCTGCCAGTTTAAAAAGGGACACGAAAAAACTCACACTTCTACCGTATCCATGTCCGGACATGAGATCCGGCGCCATGTATCCTTTTGTACCAACATTTCCAGTAACGTATGCAGTATTTGTCAGTTTTCCTCGTCTCGATCGAGCAAAGTCGCCAATTTGCAAAGACCAGTCCACGTCGATAAGAATACTAACAATAAGCAAACATTTAACTCTAGCTTGCAATGGGCCTTTTTGGGAAGAATTGGACCAATCGCAAGTCAAAGATCGAGTTACACGAACTTATCTGGTTTGAGATCCCGATGTACCAAGTTATTAGTGTGCAAATAATGCATTCCTTCAATGATGTTTGCTGTCCACTTGTCCAGCCTTTGCCAATTTAGGTCCTTGCCGGGGTCGTGAATGAACTAAATGTTTCCCATTTAATATATCTTCCAGATCATTAGATACCCTATGTGATGAGCAACTTCAATGAAAATATTAAAACAACTAACTTCACTTAGCGATTTATTTGGGCAATACTGGAGCACGATCCATCTTTCTTCTCTCACAAATCCACTAAAAAAATAGACAGGATAAGCACACCTTCTTTATAGTGGACACATTTTAAAACAATATCCGCTTATTTCCTTACACTAGATGAAGGAGGTTAGGATGGTGAAGGTCGACGAAATGTTTTAATTCTTCCAGGAACTCGTCCGGAGTGCCCGCCTTCTGTCGGTAGAAACTCTTCACTGCCACTTCGTCAGCTAAATACACAAGCGTTTTCATACCACTGAAAAATCAGGGATGGACATTTTTCAAATCTTCATACGAATGATATCCCTTCTTTGAAATCAGCAGCCTGGGTATACTACACCACTGAGTGGTAGAATTTATACACGAAATTGAAGGATTTACACAAACCGCCATATATCCCTTTGAACACTTGCGCCTGGACACCGTTTCCAAGTATGTTGTCCTTATTAATCACAATATCCTGTACATTTAACTCGAAGACTCGATGACCATCTAACCAATTGCTGAAAGAGTAAGAGTATTTTATGGAGTCAGGCAGATGCCAACTCCTTTGTCTCAAACTTTTTTCCTCTCACATCATTTTCTGATAAACTGTGTATGTGTCTTGCCTTTCTTGCCCATTCTCGCTTCCTTCCTTCTTGTAATACGGTTGCAGCTCCTTCACTATGTCCATGAGAAACCTGGCTGGAATTTGAAAACGTTCCATCTCACACTTCTGCTCACGAGTACATTTCTTGCACCAAGTTGTTCCACAGAGTGGATGGTACATTGGGTATCCGTCCTCTGAATCAGCGAATGTGGTGGCACATATTGCACAACGAAACGGGCACCAGTCCGAATACGTTAGCAATTTGAGATCATCCAAGTCGGGAAACATGTGCTCAAATGGGTAGTCGGCCTTGCTCGAAATACTCTCTTCTTCTTCAGCTGTAGTGCAACACTTATCACAGATCAATGTTCCATCCCTTGTCAATAACATCTGAAATTCGGATCCCGAACATTTGTGACATTTCAAAAGAGCTTTGAGAGCCTGTATGCGGCGATCTGAGAATGACTTGTTTCGCACTGGTCGATATTCCTCCTCCTCCGAGAAATATTGTTGAAGCTCCGCCATTATCTTGGCGAAACGACTCGTGACTGTGGACGAGCTCTCGCAGTTTGCGCCCAAGATGCACTTGGATGCACACGCTTCTCGCTTGCAATGAACAACAGCATAAACAGGATTGGTGCAGCTGTGGATGCTCTGCATGCCACTGTCGGTGAAGGGGATGTGACAAAATTTGCATATAAAAGGGTTCCACTTTCCGAAGTCGAGAAGTTTCGCCTCATTAACGGTGGCCAAGTTTGTGAACTGCACCGCCTGGAGCAGCTGTCGTGGGCTTCGAATTTCGCAAATGTCACATTGCCCGCAGTCGTTAAATGAACACTCGCCACAGATAAATCGCCCACTGTTCGCGCAAACACCAGGGGTCCAAAGTCTGTCAAATGTGTACGTGCATGGATTTTGGCAAATGTCGCATATAAGACTATCCAGTTTTATATGCGACGAAGATGTTCTGAAAAATATAATTTATTTGTATGTCTTAAGAAAGCTATTGAGTAATTGTTATTCGTAATTCAAATACCTTACTGGGTTGAAAGTGAAAGCCTACCTTGCGTGTAGTTGTTGAAATTCTTTCATAGGTAGGGGAAATTCAGCAGCTTGCTCGGTTCGTTGGAAAGCATCACGAACGGCTTGGACCAAAGGAATCATAGATGCAACCAGGATGTGATCCGTTGTAAAGTCAGAACTTTTGCGATCACAACACTTCAGTTCGTAAGAACACATTCGGCAGCAGATCTTCATGCATTCTGGGTGGTAAACTGGTAGCTCAACCTCATCTTCCGAGAACGGAACTGAACACAACGAGCATCGTAGTGGGGTCCATTCCGAATAAGTAAGTTGTTTAAGGTCATCCGTCCCAGAAAGAATATACTGAATTCGCGGAAAATATAGTGATGGAAAATAATTTCCAAAACGCGTAGTTGGTGTATCGTTGCTGCGTTCGCGTGATGAGCAAATCAAGCGCCCATCTTCGGTCAAAGTAAAAGTGGGCAAGCTACACTCTCCGCAAAATACACAGGACACAATGTCGTTAGACTCCAACCACTCAATCGCCTGAAAATGTGAATCGCCGATGTAGTTGTTCGTCACGGGCACGTATGCAGTTTCCTTGAAATACGTGCGCAGTTCCTCCATGACCTTAATTAAACACTTCGAAACTTTTGGAAATTCCTTGCATTGGTCACGAGGGTGTCGATCGCGTGAGCAATGTCTCTTTCTGCAGTGGAGGTCATAACCACAGCTACATGCTTGAAGTCCACGATCTCCATCGTACTCGAATGGCGTGTCACAGCGTTCGCAGATGAATGGGTTCCACTTTCCAAAATCCAGAAGCTTGACTTCTTCAGGTGCAGCCATACTCGCCAAAAAGATGGCGACAATAATCTGCCGAGGTGTTGTAAACGAACAATTCTTTAAGCACTTTCCGCAGTAACCGCCTCGACTGCAGTTCTTGCAAACTAGTCCTCCGCTTTGGCAACATACTACGGGAAGAGATTTGAGATCGAACGGGTCGTCCTTACATTGTTGACCACAAACATTGCAGTTCAAGCTTGGCACTAAAAGCATCAACAAGAACCTGAAATGCGTTATAATATTGTGCAATAATGAGTACAAAACTGGTGAAATGTCGCCTTCTTAGGGTGCAAACAAATATAGATAGGATGCATCAATAAATAAATGCGTTGGAATTCTACTGAACCACAAAAAAACTAGAACACACAACAACGAATTGAACAAAGGATTGTCGACGAATTGCAAGACATGCATTTATTTACAAAAAAAGCTCAAAGGCAAAGGTGAATCAATGTTTGCATATGCATGCAATATGCGGCCGAACGCGCTCAACAATGTGTTTTCCTGATAAGAAACTACCTTTATTTTTTTTACGACGGGCAAATTGTAGTTGCTCGATACTTTTCATAGCTCATTGTCAAAAAGTTTTCGATACACTCATCGTTCATTGTCAAAAAAAACGACTAAAATAAAAACATTAGTTTTTTCTGTTGCAGAACTAAATCCGGTCAATGTTTTACCATGCATGGAACCTGCTCCAGTTTAACCCCACATTAGTTGTGGCATATGCACTGTGACCAAAGTTGATTAACCTCAATTTACAAAATATAAAATAATTACAGTTATTAACATACTACAATGTGGAAACTTACAGAAAAATTGACGTTGCATTGTTCATATGAATAGGAGAGTCGCATGTGAAGTTCAGCCTGGATTTTCAAGAGAGTACATAGTCGATCAATACTAATAATATTAAGAGTCGGAACAGTAGTGGTCCTGAATGTGTGTTCTATTGGAAGGATAACGGGTCAGGCTCGCGAAAAATGAATATGCCGAAACGTTCGCAGGATAATGGGTCAGGCTCACGAAAACTGAATATGCTGAAACTAATCCGGCACATATCGGGTTTTTGACCTGATCGGGCACATATATAGGGCTTTTTGGAAAATAATCGGGCCTTTGTGAAGAAAACCGCTCTTTTCAGGGTATCTTCCTAAAATGTGCCGAGTTAGTTGTGCTCGGGCACATTCTGGGATATGATCGGGCATACAGGGTATTTTGAAGTAATCGGGCACATATCGGGGATTTTTCGAAGATAATCGGGAACATATCGGGGTTTCAATTTTCCTGTAAAAAACATATTTCTGTGAATTTTAGTAATACGGTATTATGCCGAAATTGCTTTTTTTCGGCAGCGAAGCAACTTCATCAACCAATCTACTGTACTGGGCACTATTTTGTGCGCCGTGTGTTGAGCACCGTACCAAAAAGCGCGGGAAAGTTTAAAATTTAAAGTTTGAAATGCAAAATGCATGCACTAAACATCCATAAAATATTTTTGTAGTATTCTTTTTCTAATTTAATTCTTTTATGTCGTATTTTTAAAAATATTATTATTCATTATTATAGTTTGTTAGTATGTGCATCCTTAATGAATGAATAGTACCAAGTTAGCTCAGCTTCCCTTCATCCCTTTTGTGTGAGTTTTGTTTATTCTTTCATTGATCCGCGTGTATTTCCTGCAAAACTATTCAGTAGTACATAATTTTCTTTCAGTATGTGCCCGAAAGACGGAGAAAACGACTGGGAAGACGAAAAAGATTGTAAGTTGCATATTTATTATTTAATTTTTATTGTTTAAAACTCTAAATTGTGTATTGATTTAATACTCCGGGCAATGGCGATCATATTTGAACATACTATTTTGTGCGTAGATTCATTTTAATTTCGACGGATACGATGAAGAAACATGTCATTAAGCTTTTTTTTCCATCCATACCAGAATCCATATTCCCTTCCATCCATATTAATCCCTTTCTATCATATCGCGTCGGGGCGAAGCGAAGATATGCTATGTGCTCTTCTCAACACAGTCAACAACTATTTGGGATTAGAAGTATTTACTTTTCAGTTTCTTAACTTAATTAGTGTTTTGGATATAATCAGTAGTCGCTTACCAGTACACATTTAGTTGATCCTGATCTTGGAGGGCCTTCGCAACAAACTCAACCGCACTTTAATGAAACGTATGTGGAAGAGTTGCCAAGGCAGCAACGGAGCGGGAGGGACGAGGAGGAAAATGATATCAAGGTGATCACGTGATTTAATATGATCTGTGTGTTTATGTGATGTCAGTGACGTGCCGTGAAACCGGCTCCATTCTCTTACTGGTTCTTTTTTAACTGTAGTAATCTTCTGAGTATGTCGTGGGTGGATGATGGGCTACCGCATTGCTCGTTTCTAAACTCAGTGTTAAAATACACAACCCAACGATTTACCTTTACAAACAACCGTAATTTTTAGATACTTGTCGCTTCGGATATTCATGTTGGATACGGTGAACGAAAGAAGGTTTGTGGTTGTGGGTGAATTGAATTATATTACCTAAATAAGATCAATTAAGCCTAGTACAATAATAACGTGCGTTGTGTAAATGGAGATGGCGTTTAAAGGGACAGGCCCATCAAAGTAAACCTATATTTACGATTCCGTCTTAATTTTTATTAAAAGTGTTTATTACAATATATGCAAACCAAATTGTATCGACATTCACCCCGGGGAACTTTTTCCGACGAGCGCGTCCGCAAATGTATACCGTTGCCTGGCCCTTCCTCTCGTTGTCTATCGCTCTGGTTGTCTGCTTTCCCTGTCTTTCATGCGTAATTTTGCAACTGTGTTATAACATACGCAAAGTAAAAGAGTTATTAGGACTAAATTGATGCAACTACGGTACCCTTATGAGTTGGGCGCGTCGTAAAAAAGTTCCACGGGGTGAATGTGGATAAAAATTAGTGTGTATATATTGGAATAAACGCTGCTAATAAAAAATAACATGAAATCGTAAATGTATGTTTATTTTGATGGGCCTGTCCCTTTAAAGGGAATATGTATGCCCTTTTTGAAGTTAAGCTGTATTAATAGAATGTGTGTTCCTCATTAAGGAAACAACAACAAAAATTGTTAAAAGTTTCCCATTTAAAAGAAAATGATTTTCAAAGTTCATCTTTTCCATAGTAAACGCGTTGCTTGACCCCCTGGCTTACACGGCAGTGCTGATGGAGCAAAAAAATTAGCATATGTGTGCATACATCGGCATATAGCATGCAACAGCGACATATTTGCATGCAAATGAGAATATTCGAATTTACATATTCAGTCGCCTACTTAAATTCATGTCTGGTGTGGAAACTCTAGTTTCGCAGTTGTTTTGCTCATTTTGAGAGCCTACATATTCCCTTTAAATCAGCTTAGTTGCCGGACTCCGACCATTTATAGGGGGGAATTCATGGATGTACGTACTCCGCTGTAAAATAAACTTGCAATTGCCTGATGATATACATACACCAATCTGGTGGGTCTGTGGTTAGGGGTTTTACGCACCATTTATACGATTTATTATTTATACCCTTCCAAATGGTGCGCGAAGCCGCGAAACGAATCTCTTGGTGGAGTAATATCACTTGGTAGTTGGCAAGTTGTAATCTTTGTCGAAAGCTGAGCAAGCTCCAGCTGCTTGTTTATTTAGATTATCGAAAACGATGCAGTGAAAACTTTGGAGGAAGTTTTGAAAATCGCCCACGAGAGAAACGTTGACATGGTGCTTTTGGGTAAGTAAGTGATCAGCGTGAATGTTATAAACTTTGGTGACTGTGTTTGTCTGTTGATCTTCTCTGTTGATGCGTTGATTGTATTGATATATTTACATATCACCGTCTAACATCAGTATGGTAGCAGTAGGCAGTATCATTTATCTAGGTACCAGTCGACTTACATGGGCGACTTACATGGAAATATGATTGGTTTAGCATGGGCATACTTATACACAAAGGTTCAAGTTCAAACGTATCATAGGAAATTCACATAATAGGAAACAATTGCTTATACTTCGATATTGAGCTGCGACACTCTTTTATACCCGAACACGAAATTTGAATTTCCGTAACGCACATCGGTATGCAAATTATTACTCTTTTATATAATAAGATAATTTCGATGTGTATCATGGAACTATCTCCAAAAACCCTTTCTTTCACGCAAATGTATACATTTTTGGTTCGGCGGGAGATTGTCGGTATGACAACTATATGTTTCACCAACTTGGATACAATATAACTTGTAATGGTTTCCGGAGTTGGGCAGACATGGCAGACTTGGAGAAGGTCGATGCATCATTTTACGATTGGCGTCGTGAGTTTCTGCTTCTTCTAAACCCTCTTATTTTAGGCGGTGATTTGTTCCACGAGAATAATCCTTCACGAACTGTGGTGCAGAAAGTCACCACGCTACTTCGAAAGTACTGCTTGAACGATAGAGAGGTATGATGCATATAGCTTTGTTGTGATTTGTGATTTATTTTATGTGTACCATCGTACCATGCATAAGCATATGCATAGGGTACCCAGTTTGCATATGGTACATATGCTATTCAAATTTCCCAAACTAGGGATAATTCTGCTTTAATTTAATGGCACCGTCTAACATGGTATTGAAATGATGTTTGACCGTTTAATATGCCATGTCAATAATTTAAATTGACTTATCGAACTGGGAATTCTGACCCTGTTTAGACGGATACGGATTACTATTACTGATGTAGTGAATATTTGATAATGTTTTCAGATTGCTCTCGAATTTGTTTCCGACCCATCAGTCAATTTCAGCCACAGCAATTTTGACCGAGTAAATTATGAGGTAAGCCTGTATTTTAAAATTCCGACGGGACGGAATTTATTGATGTTTTTTTGGAGTTGTTCATTCCCGTGCTCAAATTTGGATATGGTGATATGGTCGGTCGCTTTGTTGAGAGTAAGGAAAATTTAATATGGGTGGTGCGTTTCACTGTTTCACTAAAATTTGTAAAGCTGTGAAGCCTCCGGAGATGGCTGGTGCAGAGGCCGTATTCACCAACACACAGTAAGCCCTCCCTAGGCTCACGAACGCTCTGACACTCTTCTGCTTCCGTACTTTCAGCACTCTTTAGCTCCCCAGGGAGGCCAGGGAGGGCTGCCTGTGTGTTGGTGAATACGGTCTCAGGATTTTACTCTCCGATTTATGCCCAACCTATTTATGCCCAACGGTCTGTATTTTAGGATCCAAATATCAACGTTGGCCTGCCCGTTTTCACTATTCATGGAAATCACGATGATATGACTGGAAAAGTGGGTTTTCATTATTGTGTTTTTGTTTTGTATTAAAAAATATTGTCGTGTAGTGGATCATCACGTGTTAGTGTTAAAACTTTTTGTGTTAGTGTTAAATTATCTTACCCATCCAATTACGTATAACGTGTAAAGTATACATAGGTTATGCAACCCATTGGGTGACGGTTTCGTTTTTTCCTGGGCCAGCCCATTTGGTGACCTTTTGATGACCAAGTTTTTTAGATTATATGTTTTGTTTTGTTTAGGGTCTAACAGCGCTCGATCCTCTCCACGAAGCTGGACTATTGAATTTGTTTGGAAAGTTCACCGAATGCGATAAATATGTTGTAAGTTTTTATTTTTATTATCATTATCTAAAGATGTTACATAGGAAATTCTGCTTCTAGTTACTCTGGACACTGAACGGTTGCCTTGTTTTCATGTTCACATACATGTGCACATTGACTGATTAGCTTTTTGGTCAATGGTCGAAACATTTGTACGAGATGTTTCACTCAAGTTTGCACTGTCTTCTGTGGCCGTAGCCGTATGCAAACGCGCCGGGAGGTCCCATCCTCCCAGTTGGAGGTGAGAGAAATAGAGGGATCACACGAATCAGAGACACACACACACAAATTCTCCCACCCTGGGAGGTTCCCGCGGTTCGTGCATACGGCCACTGGATACGGTCTGGAGACATGCAGTCACTACATAGAGGTTTCGTGATTGATTTTTCAACCGCTTTATGTCCCTTTGCATCCTATCCAGTGGTACCTTACGTTACCTTAGAGGTGGCTTACCTTAGGGGGGATATCCAGTTCAATAACATATTTCTTATTATTGACAGATCTCACCCATCCTTCTTCGTAAAGGAAGCACGCGACTTGCACTCTACGGAATCGGGAGTCAGCGTGACGATCGTCTGACGAGAGCGTTTCAAAGTGAGCTCTATTATATGTGCTGTAACTCAATTAAAGCAGTATTGTACCTACTTTGGGAAATTTGCATGTGATACATATATCCTGTGTATGCGATGTAATCTGTGTATGTGATGGACGGGCACCAAATTTGCATAGGATACATAGGAATTTCATATGATATGCAAATTTCTCAAACAAGGTACAACACGGCTTTAAGATTTCTTTCCATGAAACATGACGTTGCCTATGTTCACACCAAATAGGCATATTGACAGACGTACTGTGCTGACCTTATCACCTCATTCATATATGTCATAAAAAACATGTTATCGTATTAGACAGCTTCTCCAAGAGCGCTTGACGCTTGACTGTGTCATATTGACCTGGCGGGATGCGCACTTTGCACTACACCATTTCACCATAGTATTGACTTTTACTTTATGGTCATGTTGCAGCCAAAACGATCCAGTTTCCGCGACCGAAAGCTGACAGCGAAGGATGGTTCAACCTATTGGTCCTACACCAGAATCGACCGAGAAGGAGCAACTTGAGGTTTGTTGTTTTGTATTGTTTAAAGCGACATGGGACGATGGCACGTGGTTTGGGAACGGAACTTTTGGTGAACGACTGTGTTTACATTTGCGTTCTCCCCGTCTGTTATTCATTCGTATGTATTATAATAAAGACATGTTAACGTGTTAGGTGGCGTGGCTTGAATACAGTGTTTTATTGAATGTATTATATTCCAATTATGTTGTGGTTGTGAAACCTAATTTGTATAAAGTGATGTTTGTGCTATTATGCTAGTTTGTAAGTTTGTATTTCAGGTCAACAGGGGCGTATGTGCCCGATTCCTTTCTGCCATCGTTCTTTGATTTGGTGGTTTGGGGACATGAACACGAGTGCAAATTAGGTGGGTTTTGGGGTTTTTATGGTTCTAGGGCAATCATTCAATCAGCTACTGTAATGTTCTGTATCAGCTACTGTACTATTCTGTATCAGCGTTGTGCTGTTTATAGGGGTTTAGGAAAATCATCAAACATAAACATAGTGAAGTAGAGTTTATGGCGTGTAACCAACTGACCATACCTACCCCCTACCCTATGAGAATGTATCAGCGTAATTAATTATAATTTATTGATCACATTTATCAACAACAAAAAAAAGATACACGTAATCAAATGGATAGTATCAGAGATGTTATCTCCCAAATGAGCAAGTGCATTTTCCGGAACTGTTTGAAGACCTCCCAGGGTGTCCGATAGTTCGATTTATATGTATTAAATGTGATTTATTTAGCGCCCGAGTATGTGAATAACAGTTCGACGATTGAGGGTGATGGCTTCCATATTCTGCAGCCGGGCAGCACTGTTGCGACGAGTTTAACAAGGGACGAGGCTCTTCAAAAACACTGTTTTGAAATTAAGGTTTGTCATTTGTGTTATTATATATTGCTTTTGACAGTGAATCTTTACTGATGGACTAACAATACAGTAACAATAATATTTTTGTGGTAAACCGTATCCTTTAATGTACAAGGCAACGGAAGTATGTGTGCAAATGTTGTCTTGTTTCATTCATGGATTATGGCATTTGCTGGCTAAAGATGTACTAATTATATGTACAAAATCAGATTCGCGGTCGCAAGTTTATCTCCGAAGCGATCCCGTTGCGTACTGTTCGGCCTATGGTTGTCGACGAACTGATACTGGACACTCTGCCGAAGGGCTTTAGGATACCGGCAGGAGGTCTGCGGCCTCCCGATAGGGAACTTAAGGTGAGGTTGTTAGGTTGTCGAAGTATGTAGTATTCGCGGCATAGTCCTTTGCGAATAACCAATTTTCACATACGGACAAGAAGCACACTCCACACTGTATATTTTGGGCTGACTTATAATTATGTACGTTATTACCGGGATGGGGTTCGTATTTTCATTTGGAAACACCAGTTTAAGTGAGATTATGCTTGGTATTATTTATGAGAACTGAGGTAGAGGGGTGATAATGTTTTTGACGCCAAGGTGTCGAAGTAGTCGAAGGCACAAAATAACAATGTTCTTGTGCTAGTGTCTAGGAAATCGCCAATTACGCCAATGCAAAAGAAAAGGTGCCTTGTGTTCTAATCAACTAATGTATTATTCAGGATGAAGCGCTGATCTGTTCCAAAATTCGTCTAATGCTCGCCGAAGCCAAGAAGAACTTGCACTTGCACCCAGAAACGCCAAAGGTGCCCCTTCTGCGACTGAAGGTCACCTACACGGAAGAGTGGGCGGACATGACGGTGAGCTGAATTAATCTGATGATCTCTTTTTCTTTTTAATAGAATGGCAGCTCAAATCAGTCTCGCTGAGCTCGTAAGCTTATCAGCTGACTTTGTGTGTCAGTGTCAGTGTGTGTCATGTGACGTCCCGACATCAGCTCTGAGCGGATCGTATCGTATCGGCCTCTTTTCCTAGATGTGAGATGTGATAGTTTTTATGCACGATATGTTAAATACGGTACGGTTACGGTTTCACTCTTGTGTAACGTATTGTTTACGTGCGGTTTATGAATATGGTGCGAAGTGAGAAATTATTCTGGAGCCGTAGAATTCGGCTCTTTTCGGATTATCGGCTCCTGGAGGCATATTCAGCACTCCGATTCCCTCGGGGAAATAGTCCCTGGGAACAGAAAATAACATTCTAATGTTAGAAACGCAGAGAAAAAGACGGGGAATTGAGCGATGAATATAGCAGTCCTTGTTAGTTCTTTTAGGATGACCTATGTTACCATTTGTCAGTTATTATTCAGCCACCAAATCCCCGCCGTTTGGGCAATCGTTTTGTCAACGAAGTTGCCAATCCCAGCGAAATGTTGATCATTCGAAGAGTGGGAAAGGCGAGAGAGGAGATGAAGGGCCAGAGAGGACAGAGAGGCGCCGGCAAGATGAACACCGACCGGGGACCACAGAGTGTTGAAGCCATGGTGAGTGAGATTGTTTCTTTGTTATTGATTAGTCTGGGGTGTTAATTGATGCGCCTATCACCTTGATATTTGACCGTATACCGTAGATCGTGCTGTGTGTTCTTTGATTACATATAGTACATATCTAAGTAGTAAGCGCCTAGTGTTTAATTCTTGGGTTTGGGTGCTGGTTAGCCGTAATGTCATTCTTCCATGTTGTCACGTTGTGCCAGTGTTTGAAGTGGGATGGTGTGGTTGTGCCTTTGCAAATATTATTAATGCGGTGGCGTACAGAAGGAGGGGACTAATAAATGGGGACGCTGGTCGTCTCTTACGTCGGGTTAGAAACTTACGGTTTTCCGGGACTCCCCACCCTACGGCATTCTTCAATAATTCTCACATTGTTATTGTTTAGTAGTAATTCACACTGAACTGTGTTTTAGGTTTCTGAACAGTATCAAAAGGGTACCATCGATGAGAGGCTGACTGTGTTCGTCGATCCTTTTATGCCTTCTGTTACAAGTAAGATCTTTACGTTCTTCGTGGGTGGTAGTTCATGTGTGTTTCTTTACGTTCTTCGTGTGTGTGTGTTTTTTGGTACCACATGCACACACACCATCGCTTAGGAGGAAGTTGGCCATGGTTTCATTAAGGCCCACGAAGTTCATTAAACTTTAATGAACTTCGTGGGTCGTCTTTTTGGTATACACAGACAAACATGAGAATGTGTGCACACACACTACAACACAGACGAATACACTCCATTTGTGCTGAGTGAGTTTGGTTTTGTGAACTTCGTGGGTGGTCTTTAGTGTTGCAACCTGGTGAGCCTGGTATACACACACACACAGCACATCCGCGTCCAGACGCAAACACTTAAAAATGTGCGTTTCAAACGGATAACGGAACTTGACCATCCTTACTTGGTCCGAATGTTTTTTATTTTTTTTTTCCGAATCCTAAATTCATTTCAGAATTGTGCACAGAGGATGAAACAACAGCAAAGAAGAGTGAATTCGATCAGGTGCGTCAAGTTTATCGGTTTGTCAATTTATGTTCCTCATTGCTATTTGTCATCAACGATCAACACCAGAGACCAGAACATCGGAGACCATATTCGCCACTCAATTACCTGTGAGAAAAGACGAGGAATTCCCCGTCTTTTCTCTGCGCGTCTCGTATTATAATGCTATTTTCTGTCCCCAGGACAGAGACTATTCTTTGGAGGGAATCGGAGTCGTGAATATGACCTCAGTTTAGTAGTAGTTGGTTACTATTGGTGACTTAAGTTAACCTAGTTTTTTTTGTATTTGCTGCAGTTTGTTATTGTAAAAAAAAGTAGGATCCTTTCGTTCTCGTGTATGTTCACTGCTTCTGCTATGCAATGTAATATCTTTTTTTACTGAGTAGGTGGCAGTTTTATCAGACTCCGTAGGTATGCGACATATTCTCTAGGCAGTATTTATGTGCGTAACGTTTTAACGGTGATTATTATTTAAAAAACGTTAAATAGGGCACTAGTGTAGTATTGTGTTAATGCGATTACCTGCCCCTGGTTCTTAAGCTAAGATTATGTTCTGAGGTTGTTTTGTAGTTTGTGGTTTGTAACTTAACTGGTAAGCTAGTTTATTTTTTTTTATAATCTAGACTTTCAGGCATTGGGAAATCAAGTGAAATCGATCACCGACTACATTCAGGATATTGTTAAGAAACGAGTGAAAGTGAGTGTTTAGAAGTTTCAAGCGAAATACCAGCCGGTTTTTGAAACGCATCGTGGGCAACCGAATTCTTACGTATCTATGCTAAATTGCGCGAATTTAGCTCGAATTTTTATTCTAATTTATACTCATTTGCATAAGCTGCAACTGCATAAGAATTCAGTTGTCGACGATGCGTTTCAAAAACCGGCCGGTATTTTGATTTAATTACGGTTAAAGTTTCTGTTGAGATGCGACTAAAGGGTATTCTGCGTGTTTGATAAAGGGGTTTTTATTTTATTTATTTTGATCATTATCGCGGTCTCTTGATATTGTTTATCGTTTAGGAAAGTCCAGTGTCGTTTGATAAAATGGAAGCCGAAGTGAGGGCAGCTGTAAAGGCGTATAAGCAGAAGGTTTATGAGAGGGTTGGTTTTTATGTTTATTGATAAATAAATAAATAAATATTTTACGCTCCTTTATTCAAGGGTGGTTCAAGTGTTTCAAAGCTTATGACTTGATCGATGAGGTCCTGAGCAGAGGCCGTATTCACCAACACGCAGGGAGACCTCCCCAGGGAGCTAGAGAGTGCGAGAGCAGAAGAGGTCCTGAACTTAGGGTGGGCTCCCGGTCCGGTGTGTTGATGAATACGGCCTCTGAGTAGGTGACGAGTTCCAGATGACAAGTTGCTCGACGTCTTGTCCTGTTTTGTGGGCAAGTTCGCTGACAATGTAGCGTAGTAAGATGTTTTCTATCATCCTAGATTTGGTTTGAGTGGAGCTTCAGTTTGTTTACTATAGAGATTGAGCCACAACTAAAAAAAACGTTGAATAGGGAACACTAGACAAACTACGAGTGAAGTTCAGTGAAGTGCAGTTACAACATTTTATTAGGGCGCGTTTAAGATGGCCGAAAGAAAGAAAAAAAATAGGTTTTCGGCCGTTCAGGCTGGCCGAAAAGAAAACTTGTGAAAGACAATGCAAAAACAAGAGACGAAGAGACGCAGACAAAACCCGAAAAAAATTACTGTATTTTTTCATTTTCCCTTAGTATTAAAAATTTTCTTTTCGGCCAACCTGAACGGCCGAAAACGCATTTTCTTTCTTTCGGGCTTTCGGCCATCTTAAACGCGCCCTTAGTATGGAAAGGCTGAAATGCATTGTATTCCTACTCTGGTGCTCAGACGCGCAGCGCGGACATACGAATCCGCGTCCGCGGGAAAAGATTGCAAATTTGCATTGGAAAATTCGAGACAGAGAGAACCGCCGTCTTTTCTGCGATTCTGCGTCTCCGCCTTTCCAATGTAAAAAAGGCATCTCTTTCTCGCGGTCGCGGATTCGCACGTCCGCGCTGCGCGCCTGAGAACGTAGTGTAAACAAACTATTAGTTTTTGTTGCAGGACTATCCTGTCGACCCCACACGACAGAGTGGGAGCGCCGCTACGGACAGTACTACGCGGGGTCAACAACGCGGGAAAACGAATAAACGGGTTATTGTTAAGGTGCGTTCGGGATTTATTGATCAACTGAAATGTACGGTAGGTTTCGAATAACCATATAAGTTTTTAATATGACAGCATGTAGATTACGGTAGATCCTGTGTTGTTTTTATCCCAGATTGTATGATTTGATTACCAGTTTGAGATTTTGTTATTTTATTTTTGCTTCTCTGGACTCTGTGCTGACTCTGGAGCGAGAGAAAGAGAGCATAGGTTCAGGGGTTTTATTTCTCGTTGGTGAAGTTTAGATTACGTTTTTTCCTTCAGGATGAGCCAGAAGACTCAGATATGGACGATTCGGACTTTTAAATTAAGTATCCGGATTTAGCTGGGTTTTGGATTTTGATCTAGCTACGCGGTGCGGGCTGTGGGTTTTGAATCCTGGACAGCTGCATTCCAACTATGCAAATTTTGTTTGATCATGTGCCTTAAGTACGCGAAATGCACTGTGACCGAGCTAACACAGAATTTACATATAATACACTTGACTTCAAGATCATGTTCTATACGGTTTTAGATATTGCTTGACGCTGAAAGTGTATCTGAGCGTTAGCATTGAAGTAAATTTTAGAAATACGTACGCGTAAACTGAAGTTGGTCGTTTTTTAATCGAAACTTGAAACAGAGTAATTAATTTTGATGTTTGTTGTGTTGTACATAAGCACTATATCTACTACCTTGCCTTTTCTCTAATGTTTTATTTACTATGATACTGGTTTTGTTTCACTTTGTTAATTTTTTATTCACTTGCTGTTTGTTGCATTTTCTTTGCTCATTGAGATCTACTTTACATACGGTGTCCTATTTTTAAAGAAAAGGTAATTATCTCATTGCTTTACATCGCCTATTGGCCCGGTTAAATGTAAGGATCTCTTTGAATTATCTGTTACTATAATGATCTGATTTGCCCGATTTTAAAATGAATAAAGGTTTATTTACAAAGATCTCGGCTTAGTGTAATTGGTTGCGCGATGTGAGACTTGATGTAAGATGTATGTTCAATTGGAAATTGGAATGTAGTATTGTAGGGCGGCGCAATCGCGGTTTTCTTCATAGCAATGATGCTTCATGATCAGCTGAAAAAGGTGCGATACGTTCGGAATCGGGAACCTGACCGTGCTTCACCCTTGAGAGTTTATCGACTGCGAATAACTCTATAGAGTTTATCGATAGCCAATGCAGATCGCCTAGCCCGGCGTGTTCCCTACTGACAGACGAGGAAAATCCTCATCTGACGGAAGGGAGCGCTCACTGCCGAGACCCCAAATTGCACTGTTAAAGGGGTCAAAAGCCGACACAGTCTCATCGCACTTAGTTTATGTGCCCTTGCGATATATGTTATCAATAAATTATAGTTGGAAACGTGTATGATTACAGTTGCAGTGCACGTAAGGGTTTTTCGTCAATACATAGAGGAATGTAGGTAGTTTCCAGCCAATAGGATGAATTGATTGCAGCGATTTCCTTCTGAAACATGCAGTAAACAACAATCACTGACCAAACGTTATGCTATGTTATTCATATCAGTATAGCACTGATTAATTCAATATTTATTATTCGGTCGCTTCGGGCGCGCAACCTACCGTAGCGCGCGTTTTGCGTGGTACTGCGTTGCGTGCGTGAAAATTAGTACTGTATTAGTATCGGCTGCCGACCGCTGAAAGAGGTCCTTTCATCGTACTAATTTCGTCTTAAACAGTCGCTAAATTGCTACTAATGAATTTTTTAGGCATCATTCGCCAATCCCTTCTGTCAGTCTGATGCAATTTTTTACTTTCATAACTCGATATTATTGCGACATCTTTTTCTAGGGTTCTTGTTCGCTTATGAGCCTTCACTTGTCTCACCTACCAAGTACCAAGCTGATTTCCTTACCTGAGCGGTTTTGTAGACTGCAGTGTGTATGAATCAGGCACAATTGATTACGTTTGGTACGTAAATAGGTGGCGGGTGAACCTAACTGTGCCAGCCATCACATTCAAAAAGGCGCTCTATGTTTGATAGTATATTTTCAATGTTTAAACTCTCTCACTCCATGTTCCAATTTACATTTAACATTGAATTATTGACGTATACAGTGTCATAGTTTGCCTCTCTCAACTTAACTTGCAACTGTTTTTGTTTTTCAGGTATGGGCGTATTAGAGCAATACTTTATTATGTCATAGCTTGCCTCCCTCAGATTAATTTGAAGCTGTTGTTTTTCAGAAATGGGCGGCGTATTAGACGTGTTACGAGGACCTCGATTATATTCTAGTTTCTACACTACCGCGCCGAGAGATGTTAACTGGGTCGAGACTGCGTCCGATGCAATGTTTACGACCTTTCGAGGAGCCTACGCCTTTCTAACAGGTCAGTTGTTTACTAAACAATCACCAGGATGTTAGTGAACTTTTCTTTTTCACATGTCTCGTTTGTTATGGTGATAATGGGATATTGGAGCGCGGTGACGCATTTACGAACACTTACGAACATTTGCCAATATTTACCGACCAACCAACGCATTTACCGACAAGAATAAACATGTCTTTTTAATTAAAAGGTGTCCAAAGTATAAGGTATTCAGACAGTAACATCCAAGGCTGTCCTTCGTGATGTGATGTCGCAAAAGGAAACGCTAAACCCTTGCGAGTAGGCTTTTCCTGCCTGGTTCACTATGTTCACACGCTCCCTTTTAGGATTCTACCCTATTTTGGCGATTTATGTCTATTCGAAAGGGATGCTGTCACCATCGTACTTCCGTTTCTACATTCAATATGCGGCTGTTTTTGGAACACTTGCCTACTCGACAAGGTGATTTAATTTTATAAATATTCCTCGTCTCTTATTTTCCACGGTCCTATCCGCGTAGATTTTCTTCTACTCCGTTCAGGGGGGCAAAGTGGGCGTACAGATTCCTGTATTTATGTATTCAGTATTCAGTATTATAGTATTCCTGTACGATTTTTATGTCTATAATAGAAAGTAGAAAATATAACTGGGGCGCTGACCACTTATTAACCGAGTTCTTTTGCTTCGTGCCTTGGCATGGGGATCCTGCCTTGCAGTGCAAGCTAACATCATGGCAGCAGAGTCAGGCGCAGGCCAAACTCTTTTTGAGTTTATTTACTCATTTTTAACCCTTTTTTTTAGGTTATTCGGCCGTATGCTGGACGTCGAATATCGACAATTTTTGGATGTATGGATGAAAGCAAAAACGTCACAGAGATCAGAGGATATACGGCAACTGAAGCGGTGGGTTGTTGCTATAAATATGAATAAGTAGTCTGCTCATTATTTTCTGTTACTTTCAATTTCCCACGAAACAGCCAATCCATTTATCCAATGCTGTCAATTCGGGGTTTCTGGTGGTTCGTGAGTTACTCATTTCAACGAAGTAGCCTACAGTAATGCGAAGGAGACAGACCCGTGACCGTGACGCTTCCCACGCACACGCTTTCCCCCTATGGCCCTATAAATAGCACCTTATACTCATGGCATAAAACACCCCGCCAAATGCGGACGATCACCTCCCTATCTCTAATGCATTGTATGCAAATTAGTCTAAATCACCTCCCTATCTCTAATGCATTGTGTGCAAATTAGTCTAAATCACCTCCCTATCTCTAATGCATTGTATGCAAATTAGTCTAAATCACCTCCCTATCTCTAATGCATTGTATGCAAATTAGTCTAAATCACCTCCCTATCTCTAATGCATTGTATGCAAATTAGTCTAAATCACCTCCCCAAAATTTTGAGATGCGGACTTAATTTATTCCCTGCTTATACTCTACAGGTTCGACTTTGAAATCGCCAACGGACCGGTGGATTTCGTCGCTAAGCCGATGAAAAACCCGTGGTATTTGCTACCCAGTCCTGAAGATGCACAGGGAAATATTTTTACAAAGGTAGACTCTTATCGTTATACATTTTGTTGGGTAGCAGTGTCATCGTCATCACTTACTAACACGATGTAGTGAGGCTATTCCTGTATTGTCGAAGACCGAAGTTGTTCATTTTATTTATTTATTTATTTATTATTTATCAAATCTCACTGAGGTGTACATCTTATTTTCATCGGGTCGGAGGTACTTTACTTTCAGTATTTCATTTAGGTTTTTGCCTGGTTCTGTGTTCACTCATTTGGCCGTCGTATGCTGTACCCTGGCTCGGTTGGCCTGCTTAATTACTTCCTGGACGGAACTATAAGGGAAAATCGCCGTTTGATGATCACCCAAAAGGTATATGTCTATCTATTTTTAGTTATAACTTGATAAATAGACTAACTTATTGAGAGAGAGAGATAGGAGATGCGTTGCTTTGGGATGCCAGTGACCGTGCTTGAGATTGGAGATATTATTGACTGAGCCATATGGACATGTTTTCTAAATTATCCTTGGAGGGAGGCTGAGTAATAATTGAGAACCCTCATTAACTTTTAAGTAATTATTGATCGATATATTCGTATATTTTAATATTTTTAGAACGGCAGCAGAATTTGGCTAAAGACAACCGAGAACGACACCATTGATGCAATGTATATTGATGCGACAAAGGTGGGTTTTGTAGTTTGTTCACTTGTTTGTCTATTTTGTTTATACTGACATTTCTAGTGTTTGGTTTACTAGTTTTCTACAGTAATTTTTAAACAGTATACAATCTCAACTAATCCACATAGAATTTTGGATGTTTTTCCACATTTTCTATAATGTAATGGCACACAGTTACTTGTTGAATATGGTTCATTGATACATTCGTCGACACATCATACGTACTCAAAGCAGGTCCTAAAAGAAAATGCTTCACAACAGTTCCAATTCTCGCTTGCAAGGGTCCAAACTACGTTATAAGATACAAGTTTGATTCTTGTGCGTTTGTGCGATCGTTACGCTAATAAGTGTTACTTGTTATCATATTATGTTTTATTTGTCTCTCTAGGAAAACGCCGAGCGTGGAAGAACGCTTGTCATTTGTTGCGAAGGAAATGCTGGTTTTTATGAACTTGGCATTGCGAACACACCGGCGCAGCTCGGATATTCTGTGGGTTTCTTCTTTATTATAATCAAACCAGTCGCTAGTTACGCTTGTACGCTATCGCGCGCCTGGCCCATGGAGCGGGTCGGAGCGGCCGATTATAATCAAATTTACGTTTTCATGATTTCATAGTTAGCTAGCTTGGCGTGATGCGACGTGCGTTTCGATTTAGTGAGTACCTGCCAAGCCGTCTTGTGCAGGGTAGGACGCTAATTGTATAATATTCATAATATTAAACCGTATATCGTAAGCTGATTTAGTCTCGTCGGCAGTTTAGGTTTATTTAAAGGGAATGTCAAGCCGGTTTTTCATGTTGGGCTCAAAAAAAAGCTTATGTTTTGAAGGTGAGGAAAGTGAAAATAAAAATAAACAAAAACTTTCATATAAGAAGAAAAACAGGCTTGACATTCGCGAATCAGGCTTGACATTCGCTTTAAAGGTGGCATCTAAAGCCTTATTTTAACTTTATCATTTATCATTCGCGTGTATTCCAGGTGCTGGGCTGGAATACGCCGGGCTTTGCGGAAAGCACAGGAGTTCCTCTCCCCAAGAATGTTTACGCGGCAGCGGATGCTGTTATGCAGTATGCCCTCGGGCCTCTTGGATATAAACCAGGTGAGTGTTTTGTGTATTTGTTTGGAAATGATTCATAAATACGCACTCCGTGACTCCGCCCTACGGTGTGTCTTAGAGTCTTATTATGGTAATTGGGTACTTATACGATTATTTTTTTTTTGCACTAAAAGACTGAAGAGTGCTTTACCACGTTCTGGAATTTCTTCATTTCTTGTTGTATACTACTAAGGAGTAAGTAAGTGTTGCACATTTTTAGATAGTGGAGTGAGTAAATGAATTTTTGTTTGATATTAGTTGTATGTTTCAAACATACAATGTTTCATCTTGTGTATTCATTAGCTCATCATTCTTCATTCTCTGATAAACGTTAGATTCGTGTTGTTGATGATAGTATGGGATTACTTGTAAAGGAACTACGAACTGTAACTTTATATTAGCACATGTATTTCCTTTAGAAAACATCGTACTTTTTGGCTGGTCTATTGGTGGCTTTCCTGCAAGTTGGCTGGCTGCGAATTATCCACAGGTTTGAGAAATACATTTATTTTATGTATTGTTATTTGTCAATATTCCGTTATTTCTGTGTGTCGGATTTGTGCTTTTGCCGTTTAGATATTTCTTTTTAATTTTTTTTTGTTAATTTTGATTCGCTTACTTTCTTGCGGTGATATTATTTACTTCCTTGCTTGCCGAAGGCCTTTCTGATGTTCGTTTTCTTTATGCTGCTAACCTAGTAGGTTAATATTGTTGAGATACGATCCATTATGGGAGAAGATTATAGATAGTAAGGGTAGATCTTCGAGCATTTACGACTCCTAGTAGGTTAAAACCTAGAACGTAGAATATAAGTGTTTTATTTTTATAACGGTAACGGCTAGTTTACTGTGGGAGACTGCCACAAATACTGTTACCGTTACCTCAGATATCTGTATTTTGCAACGCGATGTTCTTAGTTCATTTCCGTCATTGATGGCTTAGTTACTGAGGTTTTATTTTTACTGGATGTTGAAGCGAAATACCGGCCGGTTTTTGAAACGCATCATGGGCAACTCAGTCCTTACGTATTTATGCTAATTTACGCGATTTTACTCGATTTTTTCTTCTAATTTATGTTCGTTTGCATAAGCTGCATAAGAATGCTGGTGTACCCGATGCGTTTCAAGAACCGGCCAGTATTTCGCTTTAGTCATTTGAGTGATTTCTTTGCGTTCAGGTACGGGCACTGATCCTCGACGCTACTTTCGACGATCTCCTCCCATTGGCCCAGTCGAAAATGCCGAGTTTTGCAGCAAATGTGGTCAAGTATGCAATCAGAAATCACCTCAACCTACAGATTGACCAACAGGTGTGTTGTTTAGTTTGTATGAATGACCATTTTCTTTTAGCCAGTGCTAGTCGATGGTCGGTATAATCTAAGTACGGTCGTGGCGGGGGCGTCGTGGCTCACTGGCAAAGTTCTCGTCTCTCACCCATACGATCCGGGTTCGAATCCCGCCCAGTGCTACCATATTGCAGACATGCCACGGCGTCGGGAATAAAGTTAAGGCGCTCCAATTGCCTAGCCTTAGGACGGACATTTCGCTCTGTATTATCTTCTGGCCGTCTTCTACCGCCGTCTTCTAAGAGACACCGCCGGATTTGGAGCTAAAATGAAGATCCCCGACTTCGAGAGCAAACGGGACCCTGGATTCTACATGCTTAAGTCTATGTATGATGATTGTGTGTCTGAATAAAGTGGTATTCACAAAGAGTGAAAAGAAACGATACAAATAGTGAATACTATAATCAGATCCGAAATAGTGTAGTGTTAGGGGGACTTAGGTTGTGTTTCAGGCAGGAATTAGAAACAAACCCCTTCCCGACGAATGTTTTTTTTACCGTGTTGTATGGGTGATTTTAGGCTTTAGGTTATGTGTGAAACAGCACGTCGTTTTGAAGAAATTACAACTATATGAATGAATGAAAAAAATTAAAATACTTGTTTTTTATCTTGGAGCCAGAATTTTGTATGCGCCATGTTTCACGCACATTTGTAATAGCAGATGGGCATGAGTTGGTGTTAAGTCTATTAATAGGTCATGGGCTGGACGATACGTGCGCTGCGGTAACGAGAAGGTTGTATCATTGTATGCCAGATGTTTGTTTCACACACATTTGGAATAGCACATGAGCACGTGTTGGACAATACGCGTGCTTTTCTCATTATCAGTCCTAGTTCAAACCCGAAGCATTTTGATATTTTCAGGTTCACCGCCACAAAGGAGCCCTGCGACTCATCCGTCGGCTCCAGGAGGAGATTATTCTTACTGACGAGAACGGCACGGAGGAGGAGAGACGGGCCAGCAACCGGGCGAATGCTTTGTTGAAGGTTAGTGAGAGATAATGTGGTTATTGTTGACTGGAAACATACAGTACTATACTTTATTAATCATACAGTCTATGTGTGCACTTAGTTCGACGAGTGATTAAGCGTGACTTCTTAGCACAAACAACTTTTCTTAAATATCGATTATCTATGATTTGTAGATTTAAAAAATGAAATTCCGGCCACATTCGCGCCCTACTAAGTAAAAACTATTCCAAATCCTCACTTTCTTCAAAGTGAAATGACGGCCGGTTTTTTTAAACGCATGACGCATTTCAAGTACCTGCATTTCGGTTCTTTTGGTTGGTTCTTTTTTTTGCTAATAATGCTCATTTGCATATAATGAATGTACATACGTTTCAAGAATCGGCCTTTATTTCGCTTTAATTAAACTTGTTTTTATTTCAGTCAGTACTCGAAGACAGGCATCCGGATATTGTGAAAGGACTATTGCCACAGGTCAGTTATTTTTTATGGTCAGCTTTAGATCTTTTCGTGTATTGTTTTGTTAAAAACCCAGTTTATGTTTGTTAGTGTGTCGTAAATGAAGGTGTTCGTTAGGACGTTAATTTCCAGGTCTTGAGTCTTGATACTGTGTATAGTTTTTTTTTGGAGATACAATTTAGTAGTGGATGAAATCCATCGAAATGAGGGCTTTTTGGATATTGTTTCTAAAAAAGCTTACGGTAATTTTCTCGTTTCCAGGTTGATCGTTGGCTGGCCATGTCGGCCGAACAGAGAATAATGGCAGGTTTGTGGTTTTAATATTTAGAAGTACATAAGTTTATTATTATTAAAGTTGTAATATTTAGGAGTACATAAGTTTATTATTATTAACGTTGTAATATTTAGAAGTACAAAAGTTTATTATTATTAAAGTTGTAATATTTAGAAGTACATACGTTTTTTATTATTAAAGTTGTAATATTTAGAAGTACATACGTTTTTTATTATTAAAGTTGTAGTTGTTGTATTTGTAGTTTATTCATGTAGCCCTGTGCCTGTGGTACTCAGTGAAATGTAGCTATTTTAAACTTGTCCGAACCATGATGCAGTCAGCAGTGTCCGTAGTTCGAACCATTTTCGTATAACAACCACCTCCGGCGCATGTCAAGAAATAACTTTTTGTATTTATTTACGCGAGATCTTCGAGCTCCCGACTCCCAGAGTAAAACATCAAAGACACATATATAATTGTCGTTATTGCCAATGTTTTACTCCGGGACTCGTAAATGCTCGAATATCTACCTTGAATATATCTATCCTCTCCCATAATGGGCCGTATATCAACAATATTTATTTATGGTTCTTGTTTCAGGCACAGCACTCCAAAGTGGTGAAGAGGCACATCGGATCAAACGTCTCTTTAACCTTTGCGACCACTATTTTGTGGATTTTGATGCGACGCACGTCACCCCGCTTAGTCCTCTCTACTTCAATATACCATCGCCGATGCTAGGACGATAGGCGCCAATGATGTATATGTACATTCCACTTTTTAATTTATTGTTTATCGCTGATGATTCCTTGGGGTACTTCTAGTTATCAATTCGTACTATTTCTGTTACTGGAGTGTTTGTGGCTTCAACGTGCTGCTTATTGTAGATATTGTGATAATAACATGACCGCGACAGTGCCTGATGTAAGCCTGATCGCAGTTCCCACCAAGTTTCTAACTTCAGCTCAAGCAATTCAAGTCAACGTAACCTTTTCCAGACGTAGACTTTTCGCGCTCGGACCTAGTGATTTGCAGATGGGTTTTTTCTTCAAATGAACAATAGAACAGTGCGTCCTACTAACCTTAACACAACAGAAAAATGATCGCTTTTTACTAATTGGCAGCTTTAGTTTAGGCGTCAGTTTGCGCTTTCCTTTGTTCCCTATAGATTTTGACACTGTTCCTGTGATACTGATGTTTAGTGGTGCAATTTCTGACAAAAAAATAGGATTCTTATAATGCGATTGCTTTGTTTTCTCTATTGTTTTTCTAGTCTTTAAAGTGTGTTTGAGAATAATGAGACTACAAATAATCAAACTTAACTAGCGTAGACATATATATTCGAACCGTGTGTTCGATTCGTATTTATGTATTTATTATAAGCTTATGTGAGTAAATTTTTTAAACAGATTTGTCAGCAACATAGTATATGTGCATAGTATATGACGATCAGAAAGCAGTAGAGAACCACAATTGACCTACGAAAGCACTGTCTTAAAACTGACAATGTGGGGTGTGTAGTATTACCGTACTTAAAACACGAGTAGGACAACTGACAGAACAAAAACTTCCCAGCCTCTTGAGTCAACATTGTTTATTGTCTACAAAAAATAAATACGACAAAAAATGAATGAACCGTCCAAATAACAAAGTAAAACAAATCTGGAATCTTTAGAATCAAAAACCGGAACACGTAATAGAGATCTGAGTATAAACATAAGAAACAACTATTTCAAGATTTTCGTTGGTAAAAAATAAGGAATTTCATCAGATCAATGCAGGAACATTCACAATTAGTCATAAAACTCACTGGGTAGGATTCTAAAAGCTTATTCACTATCAGAGGCCACGTTCAACGCTGACCACTCGTTTCCCCAAAGGGAAATCCCCGTCTTTGTCTCTGCGTGTCTCGTATTAGAATGCTATTTTCTGTCCCCAGCCACAGGGAATATTTCCCCGAGGGAATCGTAGTGGTGAGTATCTCGGAAGGAAGTTCAAAAATTTGGGAACCTCACATCTAAGCACTTTCTCTTTCATTGTTCAAGCATATGCATTTCTTACTCGATACACCGTAAAGGATAACTTAGAACACCCCTAGTCAACGATGTATAATTAAGTTATCAAATTAAATCTTACCTTTACGCCTTACAAATCAATTTATCGACTGTAAACTGCAAACTATCAAATGTCTCGCAAATTACTAATGAACTAACAGGAAAACGGTATGTGGCGCGTCAATGTGCTACTCTATGCCTCCAAAAAAACGATCAAAACGTCCTTTATGATTTTCTCAAAACGCTGGTAAAATACCAAACAACTAAAAGACAAACTTGATACTGTAACGGGCTGAACATCTTGTAAAGTGGACTGTTTACTCCGAATCAGAGTCTTCCATCGGTGAATCCTAAAATAAACCAATGTTCACAGTCGAGTTCATAAAATCTCACTTATTGTTAGTTCACCTTTCCGCTCCTTATTTCTAAAAAAACATACTATTTTCAAATAATACGACTAAAAAAAGTTCTCACTCAGTGAGCCGCACTTAATACCACTTCCTCGATTAGTAACACAAAAACAATAGGATACACTAATTATAGAAATTGATCATAACATTCAGGCATAAAAGGAGAGATGGTGGGTAGGATAATAAGAAAACACTAACCGCCTCTTTCTTAACTTCTTCCTCTTTCTTGGCCGGCTTTTTCTCAGTCTTCTTCTCCTTCACCTAAAGATAATCCATTTTACTGTTAACCGTGGCCGATGTGATTTGATTACTAATCAGCTTAGTCTACTACTTATGTAAAAAAAAGAACCACAAAACCGCCGAATTATATCAACTACTCAATAATCGATCACTAAATAATCTCGGCACATCCGCACGCCCAAAATCACCAATCAACACAATTCCACCCAATCCCAACAAAATACAGAACAGATTAATATAGCTAACTGTACGGTAAAACTACAAACTACACAAACTCTACAACTACAAACTCTACGGTAAAACCATAAGCCTACCTTTTCCAGTGGCGCATCCGAGTCCGAATCCCCAGAACTAGTGTCCACGTACTCACGTGACTTGGCCTTGGATGGCGATTTTGCTGGTGTGCTGAAAGATAAAGGATTGAGAAAAGATATGGGTAGGAAGGATTGATTGCTGTCTAACTCTCCATTTGTTGATACACTGATAATCTGTCCTAAGTCCCAGTCCCACAGTTCACGACCTACGAGCATGTATATCCGAGTGCATTAGTGTACGAGTAAAATACAGAAAACAAAAATAATATTTTTGACATTCAAGTTCCATGTTTCACTTAACATTACAACGCACTTCCGGAAATTTTGCTCCCACAAAAACTTTTAAGACCAGCAAGCATAAAGTGGTTGTACTTGAGACTGGTTGAATAATACGTGAAACTTGAATTCCATTAGTTACAACGCACTTCCGGAAATTTTGCTCCCACAAAAAACTTTTAAGACCAGCAAGCATAAAGTGGTTGTACTTGAGACTGATTGAATAATACGTAAAACTTGAATTCCATTAGTTACCGTACCTACCTTTCGTCCAAAAAGTCCTTATTCTTTATAAACACTTCAAGGTCTTAGCGAAAAACCTCTACGACAGCATATAACGAAGAGACCGACTAACTTCTTTATCGTACATTACATTACCGCACCCTACATAGATCCCATAAAACCTGGGCGTAAATCGGTGGGCAAAATCACGCATCGCCATAAACTCTCGGGAGCATATCGCAAATTTATTGTATTACCGTACTCTCATAACACTCCTAAAACTCACGCCGTAGCCGTTGGCTTGCTGGAGCTCGCCGTCGACTTCTCCTTCTGTTTCTTCTCCTTGCTGGCCATGCTCTCCGCCTTTCTGGCTGCTGCAGACTCGGCGGCCGCCCCACTATCCTTCCACTCCTTCATCTCGGCCTCATAGCGAATCTGAAACAGGGAAATACAAAAGCAGGGCATAACATGAAATAAGACAAAATCATCATGTGCGCACTGTTCACAGTGGAACCCCCAAACCCAAGCAAGCACGAATCTGAAATTAGTCATCTAATCGGCTATAATGCCGGACCCGGCACCGACCTCTGAAGTCTAAAGTCCAGGAAATCTTCAATCTTCAATTTGGAATAAAAGTTCGGGTACCGTTCAGACAATACTCATATTAATTACCATTTTGCGACCCTCATCTGCGGCAGTATGCCACTTGAACTTGAAACAAGTTGGGTATTAGGGTATTGTATTAGAGTATACCTAAGAATACAGTTTGTAGGTTACTGTTTCTCATGTGTTGCATGCTCAGCAGCTCAGCATGAAGTATGAAGTAGCTATTTCATTCAACGAAAACAGAAATACCACACCTTATCATCTGCGGCCTTCTTCTCAAACGGTTTCTTGTCCTCTTCCGTCATCGCCTTCCACATCTCACCGGCACGTTTTGCCGTGTCCGAAACGGCATCACCTTCCTGGAACATAGATATAGATGGTAATTTAAAAAAAATAGGGAACATAGTATAAGTATAACCAAGCGTACAAATCCAGGGAACACAGTATAACCAAGGTTACGACCAAAAGTGGCACCGAAACTTGTAAGGTGGCCAGCGAGCTTTCATTCGAATAAACTTTGCATTATGTAAGTTGGGGTATCAATTTGCATTATGCACGTTGCGATATCAATGTAACGTAACCGTCAGTTTTATACCTTCATCTAGTGACCGGAACACTTCCAATATGTCCTTTACCATACATACGCACTAACACGCCCACAGCTGACCTTTTTAATATCGGCTCGGTTCTCATTCAGCCAATGGAAGTACGCAGACTGCGCTCGCTTCGGTGCATTTGGATCCTTCTTCGTGCGCTTCTTGCGGCTCTTTCCTGAATTGCAAATGTTCAAAATAATACACGTAGCCGACCCATTTACCCAAGCTGCTGGAGGAGGTATCAAGGGTAAGGCATCTACTCATATTAAAGCGAAACACAGGCCGGTTTTTGAAACGCATCGTGGACAACTGAGTTCTGACGTATTTACGCTAATTTACTCGAATATAGCTCGCTTTTAAGTTCATTTGCATAAGTTGCATAATAATCCTGGTGTACTCGATGTGTTTCAAAAACCGGCCCGTATTTCGCTTAAAGGAGAGAGCGAAATATTTAACGTCGATCGATTTGCTAGCTTCAGCGAATATTTAAAGCGAAATGCTAGCCTCTTCGAAAATTTGCATATGATAAGCAAATCCTATGTATACTACGCTAATTTTGTACGATTGCCGTGGACGATCGTACAAAATTAGCATATGATACATAGGATTTGCTTATCATATGCAAATTTTCCAAAGGGGCTAGCATTTCGCTTTAAAGTTGAACTAGTAAAATCGAGCCATCGAGCGTGAAGACAGCTTCAGCGAAACTGCAGATAAGCTAAGACAGCGTTCCAAATAAACGCTCAAACGCTCACCTTCTCCCTCCTCTCCTCCGCCGTCCTTCTTCTTTTGCTCCTTCTTCTCTCGAGCCGCCTCCTTCTGAAGACACGTAATTTATAGTGTAAAGGTAAAATCTAATTTGTTGAGCAACTCTTACCTTACTCCAGTCACTACATATTTTTCTATAATGCAGATAAATTTCCAAAGGTGTATTCAAAATTACGGTAGATTGGCACACTATTTTGCCATTGATACTTGGAGGAAGGAAAACACACGGTTCCTGGCATACATGGAAACCCCACGATCCCACAACAGACAGCACTATCGGCCGCTCTGTGGCAAGCAACAGCTAAAACTTGAAACCCCGACTACAAACCATAAACTGCACAAACCTTCTCCTTCTTCTTGAGACGTGCCTCGTCATCGTCTGGCTTGTACAACTCGTCTTCCGATGTTCCAGATCCGGCTGATGAGTCCCATTCCTCACTGGGCTCAGACTCTAGAAATGCAGATGGCTGCTAATTATGCTAATAGGAATAACTATTGCTTGAACGATTAACAGAGCACAAACAAAAAAAAGAATAGCATCTTTCCAACAATACGTGAGATCTAGAACCTAGAACGGCAGTCTGGGTGAACAATAAAATAAGCCAAAATGTACGCCGAGAAAGGATAAGATAAACCAATTCAAATAAAGAAAACCACCAAATAAAATAAACCTCACCAGATCCTTCACTCGAGTGCTCTTCTCTCTCCTTTCGCCGCTTGGCCAAGTCAATGTCCAAATCGTAGTCTTCTGAAGACAAGCAAAATAATGAAGACTTTCAAATTAAAATGTAAAGAAACTGAAAAACTTTAGCAAGGAACTGTTGAACTTCCACCCACACTAGTTAGTCCCTTTGTTCCCAGCAAAATGTATCGTGTCGCAAAATACGAGAGTGATACTATATTATGTGACACGTTATTATAGTTACTTGTATATTTTATTTTATTATATTTTTTGAATTTTGAGTTACTTAATTGTGATATGTGGTTTGGTCCCTTGCCAGTACGAACTGTTGTGAAGAATGTTCGTCTTGGGGTATCCACTTGTGTCTTTTTCGATAAACTATATCATTTATTTAAAATATATCCCTACCGTCGTCCGAATCCGACTCGTCGTCATCGTTGGCCGCCTGCCGGTCCTTGCCCTCCTTCTTAACCTAAACACCCGCGAGACAATAATAATAATCTTTCTTAAAGCGGTAGGCCGTAGGCCCGTGGTTTGTGAAGTGTAAACACTCATTTGCATCTTGCGCATATAAGACAAGTCCAGACACATCTCAAAAACCACGTGCCATACCACTTTAAATAACCCACCACGGCCACCACACTACTAATCACATATGAT